>SJYX01017258.1:160926-174247 GCA_006410675.1 Oreotragus oreotragus
GGGCGGCACCCGTGACCTGAACCCGGGTGTCAGCCAAGCAGAGCCTGGAGGAAAGGCGTTCGAGTCCTTTGCTAACAGATCATGTCCCCTTGCTCAGTGTGTTTTCACCTTGTTTTACGACCTGAGTGTCAGAGCTGGAAGAATGCTTGGACCCTCGGTCCCTCTCACCTCATTGAACAGATGAGGTCATCAGGAGGTAAGCAGATCCCAAACCTGTCCCTCCCCGGCCAGCCCTACCACCCCAAAACACCCCAAAAAAGGGGGTTGGTGGGGTCCGTGAGGCGCAGCCTTTTCCCGTCCAGCAGGGACATTGGGATTTGCCATCAGCTTTGACAGGACAGGCCAGGGGTGAAAGTGAAGGTGAAACCTCAGCCCCGGGAGCGACAAGGGGGAGAAGCAGGAGGGAGAAAGCCAGGGCCGGGGCTGGAGGCGGAGCCAGCTCTCACCTGCTGCCCAGAGGGGCCCAGGGCCGGGCTCTCAGCCGCCCTGAGCGGGACGGGCAGCTTCCACTGCGGCCCAGACCCGGGGGCAGAGGAGCCTGGGCCCAGCAGGAGCAAAGCGAAGGCAGCGGGGCGCTGCGGCAGGGGCAGGAGGGGGGAAGCCGGAGGCTGGGAGGACCCCAGCTCTGGAAGTGGGCGCCTCCAGAGGACTTTCCCTGGTTTGGAGCGCGAAAGAGTTCACCTTCAGCGGGTCCCTACCCGCCCGCCCGGACAGGACACAGGGAGCCGACTCAGAGGGGTGAGAGGCGCTTGTCCTTGCTCCCGCATCTCAGACGACTGTTACCTGCATCTGCACTTGGTATCGGCGTCCGTGGGTGCTAGGCACCACTGCGGGCACAGGGGGTGCCGGCTGAGTGAGCCCACGAAGTCCCCGCCCTGAGAGAGTGCGTATCCCAGTGGAGGCGAGACAGGCAGCAGGCACACCAATGAGAAGCACATGTCTGTGCTGGGAAGAAACAGGAGGATGGCAGACCCGCCGGGTTCCCTGCTCACTCACCTGTGAAACGGCACGGGTGTCTCCCGACAGGGCTGTGCTGCAGCACAGGTGGGCTGTGCTGGGGTCCACGCCCCGAGCCGAGGCGGGTCCAGGGAGGCGAATTCAGCCCGCTGCTTGCTCTGGCTCATTCTGTTGCGATCAATATACACAAAACTCGCCCCTGTAAACGTCTTTACGCAGCCTCAAGGACATTCACTGTGCTGCACAGCCATCAGCCAACCATCAGCACCATCCATCCCCAGAATTTTTTCATCGTCCCACAGAACCGGAAGCCACTAAATAACTCCTCACGGCCCCTGCGCCCCACCCCTGGCAATCTCTATTTTACTTTCCCTATGGATTTGTTTGGTTTAGGACCTCATGAGAGTGGAGTCAATCATAGAGCTGCCTTTCACGTCTAACGTTTCCCTCAGCCTCACCTGGAAGAGGAATCGCTGGGTCATACAGGAATTCTGTGTCTGCCTTTTGGAGAAGCTCTCTCTTTTCCAAAGTAACAGCACCGTTTTCCAGTCCTGCCACCAGCGCTGAGAGCTCCCGTTTCTCTACATCCAGCCTCTGCCCGTTATTTTCCTTTGTTCTCTTTTAGTAATAGCCACTGAAGTGGGTGTGAAGGGCCTTCTGCTCTTCCACATTTTCACAATAAATACTGTCAGATCGTTCCCTGTACACATGCTCGCAGCGTGCCTGCCCTGTGCATCGTTCGTTCATAGCTTCTCCAGGGCTGCGTGCACCAGTCTCTACACTCTGCGCCCTACGGCCAATCTAAGGCTCTGCCAAAGGTAATCTCAAATGCGTAACTGTCTCTACGTCTCCTTCCACTGAAAAAGAGGTAACAGAGGCCTGGCAGCCTGTGTGCCACTGTCAGGCCGAGGGTGCGTAAGAGCCAGCTCCAGCTCTCTCCTCCCCCCTCGCCCCACCACTCCTGCTCACAGTAAACCCAGTGCCTGGGAGGAAGGCAAGGACGAGGGCAGCTCACCCAGGCTTCACACTCGTACTTACGGTGCTCTGTTTCAAAACAGCTGGAAGCAATGTGAGAGGGAAAGGAACAGGCGAAATACAGAGCCTTGAAACAGACAGACTCTCCAGGTCCCCCAGATCTGATCCTCTGTGGTCCTCAAGCTCAAACAATAAATAACACATGTCCCAGGGCAGAACACACAAGCGTAATTTATATCTCAAAATCCAAGCAAGTTCCAAACAGCAGCCAAGCCTACAGATAGAAATCCCAACTCATTCATAAGCTGACATTCCACGGTCTGAGAAATACAACGAGCAAGAAGGCGCTTTCCTGGGTTCGAGTACACACGGCCAGGCCTTGAACTCCCAGGGAGGAGCGCTTCCAAGGCTCTGTCAAGAGCTAGGCAGTGACTGAGGGGAAAATGTCCGTCACATTCAGCAGGCTTTCATCTCATTTCACAGTCTCAGGGTAACAAAGCTGGGGGATCCTGAGACCCTCTCACCTCATCACACAGATGAGATCACTGAGGCCCAGCTTTCTACGAGGCAAGCAGCCCCAAGCCTCGCAGGCCAGCCTCTCGGCTTCAATACGTCCTCCAATATCTCTTAAGGGCAGCACCCGCCCTTCCTCAAATGGGCAACTTTGAGATCAGTGTTGACAAATCTGTTTTGTTGTTTTCAAACTGACATTTGAGACCCAGCTGATTCTTTTTATCAAGAGCAAAGCACTGACATGCCAAGGGGTGGGCTCGAACATGAAACCGCTTCACTGGAAGCACGGAATACATCATTACACCCCGGCGGGCCCCAAGGGAGAAAAGCCAGATGCTGATCATAAAGCAACTGGAAGCTGAAACTCCCACTGCGAGACAGGAGAAAGTTTCTCGGAATAAGGCGAAGCCAGCTCCCTAGAGGCACACACGCACCCCAAAGCTCCAGGACCAGAGAGGCGGACCCAGCACATAGGGAGACCCGCAGCTGTCCTGAGGGGCAGCTGCTCCTCTGCTCCCAAGCGACCCTGCTCAGGGACCCCTCCCAGCTCTCATTCTGGGGTGTCCCAGAGCCTTTCTTCTGCTACAGGTTTCCTTGGTTTGGACAAGAATAAGAGCCAGTTTAACAGAGGACAAAGAAATATTCGCCGAGCACTGCCCCAGGCCAGGCCTGGGCTGGGGCTTCATGTCTTGAAATTAAAAGGTGAGGACCTCCCTCCCCACGGATGGAGGTTGCAGCTGAATCTTGAGACCACACACAGCCGGCAGAAACAGCTCTGTGCCCATTAGACCCGGCCTCCGACCCTGGCTGACTCCTAACGCCGGAAAGCCCGGACTGCCCTCCGTGGGTTGGGGGCGCTGAGGCAGCCCGCTCACCTTTTCTTTCCCAGTTGACTCTAACGTGCAGTCAGGGTTGAGCTTTCCTGGTGGTTCAGACGGTAAAGAACCCGCCTGCAATGCGGGAGACCCAGGTTTGATCCTTGAGTCAGGAAGATCCCCGAGAGAAGGGGATGGCTACCCGCTCCAGTATTCTTGCCTGGAGAATTCTACAGTCACAAAGAGTAAGACAGGCCCAAGCAGCCAACGCTTTAGCATTAAGACAGACAGCCACTGTTAGACCAGCAGTCCTCAACGTTGCCTGCACATCAACGGTACCCAAGAAGCTTAAAGAAAAAGGTGCTGAGCCTGAGTCCCCCCCGCCCCCAATCTCCCTATGTTCTGCCTGAACTGGCATAAGGTGACCTGGGCGTCAGGATGTGTAAAAGCTCCGCAGGATGATTCCTCTGTGCAGTCAAGTATAAGATCCACTGTCTTAGGTGATACTTGGGGGAAAAGAGTCCGGGTTTCTCAAGAAGCCCAAGGGTCCCATTACCCGGGTGCTCCACGCCACAGGGCTCTGCCCACCCCATTCTCCAGGATGGAAGTCTCGGGCTTCACCTGCCCCTCAGACACCCTTCACCCAGAGAGCGCTGCGGCCAGAGCTTCAACCAGCCTGCGTCCTCGCCCGGAGCCCCGTCCGAGGCTCTTGCCCTGCATCTCAGTCCCCACGTCCCCGTGTCGGGAGCCCAGCTGGCGTCCCCGAGACCCCGCCAGAGGCTCCTCAGCTCCTTTTAGCCGGTTTTCTGGGCTGTGTCAGTTATTCATGGCATCAGCAGCCTGACTGCTGAGGAGATGAAGCGCTCAGCCCTCCAAGGAGTCCCCAGAGTGACGGGGAGCACTGGCATCCTAAGAAGCCTTCACTGGCCATCATGCACAAGGCGGAGAGAGCCCAGCCCGGGTGCACAGCAAGGCTGGGAAGGATGGCTGAGCTGGAGCCAGGTCTCAGCAGAGCCGCCTGCAGGGCCTGCTGAGCCAGCCTGGAAAGAGGCTTGTGGATCCAGCGTGGTGAGGCACGTGGTGAATACCATCATCAAGAGGAGGAAGGGGTCTGGCCCCACCCGGCCTCCTTCCCAGCCAGGGACAGAGCCCCCCGAATCCAGCAAGGAGTTTCCCGTCCCTTGGNCCTGGAAAGAGGCTTGTGGATCCAGCGTGGTGAGGCACGTGGTGAATACCATCATCAAGAGGAGGAAGGGGTCTGGCCCCACCCGGCCTCCTTCCCAGCCAGGGACAGAGCCCCCCGAATCCAGCAAGGAGTTTCCTGTCCCTTGGCCAACCACGGCTGATGTGGACCCAGCAAGTCTCAGACACGCACATCAGTGGCTGTGATGATGTGGGGCTAGGCCCGTTCAGGACACGGTGTCCTCTCACCACGGCCTCCACATCTGCGACTTTGAGTGCTTTCTGGAAACGACTTCTCCTAAGGGTCTCCCTGGATAAAACCAGCCCTGTCATTTCTCTCCCAGGGCACTCAGATCATGCAGCTTTTCTCACTGTTAACTGTGTGCAACTTCATTCTCTTCTGTACCACCTAGCAGTGGGCCTTCCATATGCAGGCTTTCTGTATATTCTATTGACTGGAACAGAATCCCAGTATACTTCTAGGTTAAAGAATCAATTATTTAGCAACATACATACTGTGGTGAAAAAATGTTTTTCTGTATATGCATAACTATATAACTTGAAGGATTTACTCTAGTATGTAAGACTAAACAATCTGAAAGGAGATAATTTCTTAATTTTTATCCCTATTTCTTTTTTCAAAACACATTTTTCCTTTTGTCCAAGTAAAAAAAAAAGTAACCAGGCTTAATTCAATTCAGTTCAGTTCAGTCGTTCAGTCATGTCTGATTCTTTGCCACCCCAGGGACTGCAGCACGCCAGGCCTCCCTGTCCATCACCAACTCCCGGAGCTTGCTCAAACTTCTCCTAAGGGTCTCCCTGGATAAAACCAGCCCTGTCATTTCTCTCCCAGGGCACTCAGATCATGCAGCTTTTCTCACTGTTAACTGTGTGCAACTTCATTCTCTTCTGTACCACCTAGCAGTGGGCCTTCCATATGCAGGCTTTCTGTATATTCTATTGACTGGAACAGAATCCCAGTATACTTCTAGGTTAAAGAATCAATTATTTAGCAACATACATACTGTGGTGAAAAAATGTTTTTCTGTATATGCATAACTATATAACTTGAAGGATTTACTCTAGTATGTAAGACTAAACAATCTGAAAGGAGATAATTTCTTAATTTTTATCCCTATTTCTTTTTTCAAAACACATTTTTCCTTTTGTCCAAGTAAAAAAAAAAGTAACCAGGCTTAATTCAATTCAGTTCAGTTCAGTCGTTCAGTCATGTCTGATTCTTTGCCACCCCAGGGACTGCAGCACGCCAGGCCTCCCTGTCCATCACCAACTCCCGGAGCTTGCTCAGACTCACATCCAGCGAGTTGGTGATGCCATCCAACCACCTCATCCTCTGTTGTCCCTTTCTTCTCCTGCCTTCTGTCTTTCCCAGCATCAGGGTCTTTTCCAATGAGTCAGCTCTTTGCATCAGGTGGCCAAAGGACTAGAGTTTCAGCTTTAGCCTCAGTCTTTCCAGTGAATATTCAGGACTGATTGCCTTTAGGATGGACTGGTCGGATCTCCTTGCAGTCCAAGGAACTCTCAAGAGTCTTCTGCAATACACAGTTTGAAAGCATCAATTTTAAAAAAGATTTACTGAGCACGGCCCTGCCTATCAGAACAAGACCCAGTTTCCCCCCAAGACAGTCTCTCCCCATCAGGAAGCTTCCATAAGCCTCTTATTCTTACCCATCAGAGGACAGACAGAATGAAAACCACAATCGCAGAAAACTAATCAAACTGATCACATGGACCACAGCCTTGTCTAATACAATGAAACTATGAGCCATGCCGAGTAGGGCCGCCCAAGACGGACAGGTCATAGTTCTGACAAAACGTGGTCCCCTGGAGAGGGGGATGGCAAACCACTTCAGTGTTCTTGCTTGAGAACCTCATGGACAGTATGAAGAAGCAAAAAGTTATGACAGTGAAAGATGAACTCCCCAGGCTGGTAGGTGCCCAGGATGCTGTCGGAGAAGAGCGTAGAAATTCCATAAAGAATGAAGACACAGAGCCAAAGTGAAAGCAGCGCCCGGCTGCGGATGCGACTGGTGATGGAGGCAAAGTCCAGTGCCGTAAAGCACCCAGCTTAGTAAGGGCACGAGTAACCAGACCTTGGAGCTGCAGATAAAAGCGACAGCAACGAACAGCGATTTGTTTCTCTGCCTCCTCTCCCCAGTTCCACCGCCCAGAGACAAATGCTGCCAGCTCTTCTAGCAGATTCTTCTGATAGCCACTTGCAAATCTGGGGGGAACATTCTTGGTGCAGCTTCTCATTAATCAGCTGTAGACATGAACTTCTGACATCCTCATCACCACCTCTCCTCCCAGCTTTCATTCCGGTCTCGGGCTTTCTTCACTTCTGAGAAGTCCTCCTGTGCTGTTTCTTTGGTACTTTTCCCCCGTTGGTCTGTATTTCTGGAACGTCTACAGAGAAGTAGGTAAACCTGATCCTTTATTTCTCTCTCTCTCTCTTTTGTTCTATTGATTTTAGGTTCCGATTGTTCTATCACTTCGTTCCGTTTGCTTTATTCCATTTGATTCTGTTTTCTTCTTTTCAAAACTCTGTGCTCTGGTTATTTTCTCACTGTGCTCTGCCCTTGTTCCTTCCCACGTATCTTTTAGGATGGGAACCATCGGGCTTGCTAGCTTTAGCCTCCCGCACTGTCTGCACCTTGCCTCTGTGTATTCTCTTTCTACTGTCTGGGGCCCTCTCTGTCACATTGCAGCCTTCCCCAAATAACCCACAGCCCTGTGTTGTCCTCTCTGGGACAAGGTCCTGCAGCACTGACTGGGAGTTCTCTGTGGAGCTTTCGGGGGCTTGTGGGTTCCACCAGCAGATCATTAGAGTTTTGGTCCCCTGGAGGCTAGTGTCCAGGCTTTCTCTGAGGCTGTTTGCACCCTCCAGAAAGAGCCCTCCAGCTGCCGCCTGGGGGTGTCGGCGTGCCTGCTGCTGTTCAAGAGTCAGGGAGGAGAAAAGGGCCCACAGCTCAGCACAGTCTGACTGGCCCCTGTCTTCTGTCCTCCGCTTTGCCTAGCCTTTCAGGGCCTTCCATCACCACCATCCAGTTCACCTGGAGAACAGGCCTCTAGTTTCTGTTGGACAGAGAGACAGGAGAAGGGCAGGGCAGAAGGGAGGGACGGGGGTCCCCAGATGACAGGGGAAGGACCCAGGAGCCCGACTGCTCGGTTTGCAGAGCCCCTGGGCCCTCTTCTGAGCCCTGCGCCCACCCATCTCTGGGCCCTCTCCTGAGCCCTGCGCTTTGGTTCTTGGTGTCTCTGGGTGCTGAGCCCCGCAGGGATTTGCAGGATGAAAGACGCACTGTCGACAGGAAACACCCACTGCGGGCAAGCAGCTCGAACCTTTCCATGTTCTGAAAAATCCGCCACCGTGCCTCCACGCTCACCTGAGTCCCCCTCTCTGCTCTTACCTTGTTTTCTTGCAGTGAACACTTTTTTAAAAAACATTTATTTGGCTGAGCCTTGAAGGATCTTTTAGTTGTGGCTAATGGGATCTAGTTCCCTGACCAGGGATGGGATCTGGGTCCGCTGCATTGGGAGCAGAGTCTTAGCCACTTGACCACCAGGGAAATCCTGGAATGGACACTTCTGAAATTCTCACACTGTCCTTTGATGGGAGCAGGGGCTGCAGAGATCAAAAACAATTCACTCATCAGGCAGGCTCTAGTCACATGGACTTTCAAGGATGAGCGTAACGGTGATGAGGAGGAGAGACTGTTGCAAAGCAAACATGATGTTACAGAGAGAACAGCACAAGGAAGGACAATGTGAAAGTGTGTGTCTGGCGGGGCCGAGGCGGACAGCCCGGACTGTCCGGAGAGAGAGAAGAAGGGAGGGGCCAAAGACTCAAGAGATGGCATGAGGCAGCTCACAGAAGGCCCGAGATGCCCGCCTAGGGAGTTCAGGCTTTATTCGTTCACTTCAGCTCAGTTCAGTCGCTCAAAGAGTTGTGTCCGACTCTTTGCGACCCCATGAATCGCAGCATGTCAGGCCTCCCTGCTCGTCACCACCTCCCGGAGTTCACTCAGACTCACGTCCATCGAGTCCGTGATGCCATCCAGCCATCTCATCCTCTGTCGTCCCCTTCTCCTCCTGCCCCCAATCCCTCCCAGCATCAGAGTCTTTTCCAATGAGTCACCTCTTCCCGTGAGGTGGCCAAAGTACTGGAGTTTCAGCTTTAGCATCATTCCTTCCAAAGAAATCCCAGGGTTGATCTCTTTGAGGGGATTAAGCACTCATAGTTTGTAAGATCTGCAAACTCCACCAACAACTCAGGCGCAGGGTGGAGGCTGGAAGACCAGTCAATGACAATTATCTGAGCAAGAAAGCGTGAGAGCTGAGCTCAAACAGGGCCAGGAGCACCAGACGCGAGGGGCAGATGAGACGCAACCGTGGTGTAAAGCTGGAAGAACTGCAGATAGAGGGAGGGGGTCCCAAAACGGATGCGCTAGCTTTGGTGACTAGAGTAATAATGAAGCTAGTAGCCAGGATGTAAAAATCAGGGCACGGGAAAATAATGGAGTGGAAATACTAAGTTCAACTTGGGACATAGCAAGCTTGACACATAGGTGACCAATATACAGGCGGAAGTTTAGCTAAGGAAAGGAGGTTTGGGCCAGAGGCCCTCCCTGGGATTAATTGCATACTGGTAACACTCAAGCTTTGAAATTAGAGAGAATGGAGTGTGGATGAGAGAGAAGGGGACTCCAAAGAATGTATTAGTTAATTCTTGGTAAGTAAAAGATTACCCTAAAACTTAGCAACTTGAAACAACACACTCAGCTGGGTGAGTCTAGCTAGGAACCTCTTAAGATTATAGTCAAGCTGCCAGCTGGGGCCCCAGTCATCTGAAGGTAGGGGATTTGCTTCTAGGCTCACTCATGTGGCCGCTGTCGAGGAGGTGTCGGTTCCCCAACATGTGGCCTCTCAGTAGATCTCCTCAAGACGCAGCAACTGTCTTCCCTGAGATAGAGAAAGTGACCAAGGCAGTGTCTCTTATCACCCAGCCTCAGGCTGACTTACTGCCGCTCCTGCCATATCCAGTCACGCAGACCGACCCTCCCGAGGCAGGAGGACACACTCCAAGGCGTGACTACTAGAAGGGGAGATCGTTGGAACCTTTTGGAAGCTACCAACCACAGACCAACCCAGGTAAAGAGAAAAGAGGGCTCAGCAGAGGACACACAAGAAAAAGAAAGTACGCAGGCCCTAAAGCATGAAGGATGATTGCCGGAGGCTGATGGCGCAGGGGGCGTTTCCAGTAGGAGGGATGTTAACAGCTTCAAAAGCGGAAAAGATCCAAGAGGTGGAGCTGACAGAACACAGCCGTTAGGCCGCTGGATCTGGTGGTCAGCTGCCAGGCCGGCACAGAACGCAGGCCCTAAAGCATGAAGGATGATTGCCGGAGGCTGATGGCGCAGGGGGCGTTTCCAGTAGGAGGGATGTTAACAGCTTCAAAAGCGGAAAAGATCCAAGAGGTGGAGCTGACAGAACACAGCCGTTAGGCCGCTGGATCTGGTGGTCAGCTGCCAGGCCGGCACAGTGGCGGTGACACGCACCCAAGTGGAAGCCACGTTCGAGTAGGTGGACAAGGAAACACACAAAGCAGTAACGGGAGGGAGTGGACTCTCAAAAGTCCAGGTGGTGCCGGGAGGAAAGACTGCATGAGGTTTGCAGGGGGACATAGTGCCTTATAGGATAGCTTTGTTCTTGGCAGTAGATGAGTAGATGGGAAAGGTGGAGGCAAAAGAGGAAGATACAGGTCCGAGATCCCAGGGGACTCGTGATTGATGCATGAGTGTGAGGATTAACCCTTGTGCCTCCACTGGAAGGAAAGAACAGGTGAGGAATGCAAGGGGTTCAGGGGTGCCAGCCTGAGGGCCTGTTTTCTTCTGCAGACGCTGAAATGAGGGGTGAGGTGACAGGGCAGCTGACGAGGTCAAAGGCTGAGATCAGCTCCGGAGCGTTGTCTCCAGGCCCAGGCGCTCCCTTGAGTTATGCCGTGAGCCTCCTAGTGCTTTGCTGAGGCTTCCGCAGTCTCGACAGATGAAGATCCATATACACCCACATTTCATCTTTCCCTGACTTCTCTTGCTCCCCAGAGCCATCCCAAGCATCTGGAATTTGTGTGCTGCTATTGGTGGCGCACAATTTATGGCTACCCTGCATGATGGGGAGTCCTGAGAAGCGTCCATGTACAGCAACATGCAGAAGCTCGCGATGAGACCCAGGGAGAGCTGCAGGCCCGCCCTGGAGGCCAGCATTCCCATGCACTGCCACAGGGAGGTCGGCGTGGCCAGCTTCACCACACCCACCACTGTTTCCTGGGATCCAGGAGCAGCGAGGAAATGAACACCCAGCTTCCACCCGAAGCCCTCCTGAACGCTCTGCCCAGGGGTACTGGGATGGTCTCCTCTCATCGGCGGCCTCATGACAGAGGCAACTGTAAAACCAGAGAGGGCGACAGAAGGGGTCCAAGCCGAGACAAGTGGGCTAAATCCCCCTCGTTTCTGTTCTCTGCAGGCTCGACCAAATGCACCTAACCCAACATGACTCTGCTGCCTTCTCTGCAAACTGTGAAGAATAACTATAAGATTGTGTGTATAGCACTTAGCACAACACCTGGAACACTGTTAATGCTAAGCAAATGCTAGTTATAATAATCACCACTGACATCATCACTGGTTTTCACAGCCCTGGAGTCAGGACTTGGATGATGGTAAATTCCTTTCTTTTTTTTTTTTTTTGGCCATGCCCTATGGCACGTGGGATCTTAGTTCCCCAAACAGGGATCAAACCTGCACAGAGTCTTAACCCCTGGGCCACCAGGGAAATCCCCTGGTAACTCTCTTGAGTCAGCTGGTCTTCCTATGGCTGCAACACACAGGGGCTCTGGTTGGCGTAGCATGAAATGAAACAATATAGTAAGCAAAGCCCTGGGTGAGCCCTGTCATCTCAAAGAACAGCTTCTCCATGATGTCAGGGCCAGGCTGTGCCCCAGCCTGGGGTATCGTTGGTTCAGTGGGTAGGACCCCCTTTAATGAGCCTACATAGGGTGGGCCTTGGTGCGGTCACTTTCCTCACTTTATGCATTAGCCTCCATTTCCTGGCATCTGCTCTGGACAGGCCCTTCCGACACGCACTTCTGATCTCCTAGTAAGACCCATTGTACAGATAAGGAAGTCAAGAGAGCAAGGAACGCTCCAGGCCACACAGCTGTTAAGGGCGGAAATGAGTTTGGAAGCTGTCCTGGCTGGTGCCCACACTGACCCTCTCCCCCGGCCAGGTGTTCAGGGCCCACAGGCCGGTGGGCAGAAGAGGAGCTAGGCGAGCTGGGAAACCCCAGCTCTCTTCCTTTGAACCCTAGGTGATGTCCCAGGCACTTCTCACAGTCCCTGTACTGATTCTTTCAGGCATCACAGCCATCTAGAGTCACAGGCCCCTGGGTCTGAATCATCCAGTCAGTGCTTGAGAACTTCCCACATGCCACCTCCCCCCACCAAGTAGTCGCGTGGCTCCAAGGAGCCCATTATCTCCTGCAGCATTCATCCTACCACCGGGGGAAGGATGGTTAGAACACCTTCCCCCACTTGGAGCTAAAAGCTTCCCCACAGAATCTCCATCTGCTAGTGCGAGTTTGGACTCTCCAGGATGCAAGAACAGGCTGAAGAGTGCCTTCTCTGCGTGAGATCTGGGTCATACCATCGTCAGGAGCAGCAGGGTCCCTGGCACGATGCTCCTTAGACCTCTGTAATCTGAGACGCCCTTTTTCCTGCTCCCAGTACTTTTCCACACTCTTTAGGCATGTTCCTCGGCCCTCCGCAGTCCCCTTCTTGGCTTTTCACAGGCTCCCTGGGTGGTCCCGCTGTCTCCCCAGGAATTGCCCCTTCTGCTTGTCCTCTGGGTCCATTTGTGACTACTAGGCCAGACTCGGATGTCTCTGCCTTCTCAGCCAGCTTTTGCTTTAGTGTCTCTGACCCCTGGCTCCTGGCAATCTTTTCTCTAAATTCAGAGTTCTAATCTGGCCCAACCAGATTTCTCCCTAAACCATAACACCCTCCTCCATCCCTCTAAGGGGGCAAGACCCAGTGAAGAAGGGAACCTTCAGGGATGGAAGAACATTCCTAATGCTCAGCGCCATTAATTTCCAGTCTCTCCCAATCTAAGCCCAGCTCACAAACAAAGAGCTTCCCCAAAAAAGGCTTGGAGAGCCACGAAACCTAAGTCAACCGGCTACCAACAAGGAACAGGTAAGTTCAGCAGCTCCGTAAGGGCGTCCGACGCCCGTTCTGCTGGGTCTTCCCTTTGCCTCATCCCCTCATCACCAGCTAGCTGCCCAGCCAACACAGGCATATCCAAAGGGAGAGAGTGAAGCCCGTCCAGCCCTGGGTTAAAGCGAGGGGCACTTTCCCAGCAGCTCATCAGTACATGCCACTTCCAGGCTATTTGACCAGACTTGGCTTCCATATTCGTTCCTCAGCCTCTACAAAGGGGAAGCTGTAACTGGGACCGGTGGGCTGAACAGACCCCGCCAACCAAGGCCTGGAAGGGCTCCATGTCTTCTGAGTATGGAGGCACCAGATTTACAACATCACTGCTGTTATCAAGGAAGAAGCAAGATGTGCTGTGGGACCAACCAGAGCTTCCCAAGGAGCTCAGGGAGAATAGGTCCCTCAAGGACATGAGCCACCGGGCGCTGACCCCAGCCCCCAGCATCTCCACGTGTGCGATCCAGCATGTGCCATAGAGAGCCAGGTGTCACATCAGGAGAGCTGTGCAAGTGCCAAGACCTGTTTAAATTGGGAAGTTTGGAGTTGTCTGCTACTAAAACACAGTCAAGCAACAACAAAAAATTAATA
>SJYX01017258.1:176362-215062 GCA_006410675.1 Oreotragus oreotragus
ATCCCCTGGTAACTCTCTTGAGTCAGCTGGTCTTCCTATGGCTGCAACACACAGGGGCTCTGGTTGGCGTAGCATGAAATGAAACAATATAGTAAGCAAAGCCCTGGGTGAGCCCTGTCATCTCAAAGAACAGCTTCTCCATGATGTCAGGGCCAGGCTGTGCCCCAGCCTGGGGTATCGTTGGTTCAGTGGGTAGGACCCCCTTTAATGAGCCTACATAGGATGGGCCTTGGTGCGGTCACTTTCCTCACGTTTTACGCATTAGCCTCCATTTCCTGGCATCTGCTCTGGACAGGCCCTTCCGACACGCACTTCTGATCCCCTAGTAAGACCCATTGTACAGATAAGGAAGTCAAGAGAGCAAGGAACGCTCCAGGCCACACAGCTGTTAAGGGCGGAAATGAGTTTGGAAGCTGTCCTGGCTGGTGCCCACACTGACCCTCTCCCCCGGCCAGGTGTTCAGGGCCCACAGGCCAGTGGGCAGAAGAGGAGCTAGGCGAGCTGGGAAACCCCAGCTCTCTTCCTTTGAACCCTAGGTGATGTCCCAGGCACTTCTCACAGTCCCTGTACTGATTCTTTCAGGCATCACAGCCATCTAGAGTCACAGGCCCCTGGGTCTGAATCATCCAGTCAGTGCTTGAGAACTTCCCACATGCCACCTCCCCCCACCAAGTAGTCGCGTGGCTCCAAGGAGCCCATTATCTCCTGCAGCATTCATCCTACCACCGGGGGAAGGATGGTTAGAACACCTTCCCCCACTTGGAGCTAAAAGCTTCCCCACAGAATCTCCATCTGCTAGTGCGAGTTTGGACTCTCCAGGATGCAAGAACAGGCTGAAGAGTGCCTTCTCTGTGTGAGATCCGGGTCACACCATCGTCAGGAGCAGCGGGGTCCCTGGCACGATGCTCCTTAGACCTCTGTAATCTGAGACGCCCTTTTTCCTGCTCCCAGTACTTTTCCACACTCTTTAGGCATGTTCCTCGGCCCTCCGCAGTCCCCTTCTTGGCTTTTCACAGGCTCCCTGGGTGGTCCCGCTGTCTCCCCAGGAATTGCCCCTTCTGCTTGTCCTCTGGGTCCATTTGTGACTACTAGGCCAGACTCGGATGTCTCTGCCTTCTCAGCCAGCTTTTGCTTTAGTGTCTCTGACCCCTGGCTCCTGGCAATCTTTTCTCTAAATTCAGAGTTCTAATCTGGCCCAACCAGATTTCTCCCTAAACCATAACACCCTCCTCCATCCCTCTAAGGGGGCAAGACCCAGTGAAGAAGGGAACCTTCAGGGATGGAAGAACATTCCTAATGCTCAGCGCCATTAATTTCCAGTCTCTCCCAATCTAAGCCCAGCTCACAAACAAAGAGCTTCCCCAAAAAAGGCTTGGAGAGCCACGAAACCTAAGTCAACCGGCTACCAACAAGGAACAGGTAAGTTCAGCAGCTCCGTAAGGGCGTCCGACGCCCGTTCTGCTGGGTCTTCCCTTTGCCTCATCCCCTCATCACCAGCTAGCTGCCCAGCCAACACAGGCATATCCAAAGGGAGAGAGTGAAGCCCGTCCAGCCCTGGGTTAAAGCGAGGGGCACTTTCCCAGCAGCTCATCAGTACATGCCACTTCCAGGCTATTTGACCAGACTTGGCTTCCATATTTGTTCCTCAGCCTCTACAAAGGGGAAGCTGTAACTGGGACCGGTGGGCTGAACAGACCCCGCCAACCAAGGCCTGGAAGGGCTCCATGTCTTCTGAGTATGGAGGCACCAGATTTACAACATCACTGCTGTTATCAAGGAAGAAGCAAGATGTGCTGTGGGACCAACCAGAGCTTCCCAAGGAGCTCAGGGAGAATAGGTCCCTCAAGGACATGAGCCACCGGGCGCTGACCCCAGCCCCCAGCATCTCCACGTGTGCGATCCAGCATGTGCCATAGAGAGCCAGGTGTCACATCAGGAGAGCTGTGCAAGTGCCAAGACCTGTTTAAATTGGGAAGTTTGGAGTTGTCTGCTACTAAAACACAGTCAAGCAACAACAAAAAATTAATACATATGTTAAATCACACTATTTTAACCTCAGTCTTAACGATCACATGAACACAGAGGTTCTTAAACTTATTCAAAGTGGGAAAGGAGTGTGAAAAATACGAGGTCTAGAATTCTTTATGAAATCTTGGTCAAGTTAATTAAATTAAAATAAATTCAATAGAAAGAGTATTCCTTACATGAGGGTATATACATTTTCAACAAAGAGAAGCAAAGCAGACCATGCCTGAGTTTTCTATTGCTGCGAGAATCTGGTCTGGGTTTGGGTTTTTTGCTTTGGGGGTTTTTTTTGAGTCTAGTTGCTTTATAAAGTCGTGTTAGTCTCTGTTGTACAGCAGAGCCAGCTCTACAAACACATGTATCTCCTCTTTTTTTTTATTTCCTTCCCATTTAGGTCACCACAGACCATTGGTTTGAGGATTTTTTTTTTCCTCCTAATTTAGTGGTTGTTTTTGCTGTCTATCCCACAGGGGCAGAGACATGAAAAATTTCAGGAAAATGTCTGGAAGGAAAACGAAGACTTGATAGAATTTGATCTATGTCAGTTAGTAAATTAAAAATTAATACAAGCCCACCATTGTCCAATTTTAGAAGGCAGTCTCCTCCAAGCCTCCCTCAGAACATGTTTTGAGGACCATCAATCCAGGCAAACCCTCTCATTTGTTTCCTGCAAAAGTTACCAAGGCACACACGTATCTTTGGGTTTCCCCAAGGCCACTCAGTTAATGATTGACATAGAAACTCACCTCCCAAAGAATCATAGTAATTTCCCACATCACCTGTCAGGGATACATATCAGGGATGAAGAAAATTCTGTGTGTGGCATGGGCCTGAGCTAAGCATGTCTAGTCAGCGTCCAAACGTGCCACAGACTTGAAAGCTTTCTAATCCACCTATGCACAGGAGAATAGAAGCTTGGGACTCCTTTCAAAAGTTGTTTCTGGGATTTAAAGACACATGCCTCTCTCCCACACACACACACAGGCACAAAGCTGCCTGCTCATCATCACCTCCGGACACCGATTCTCAGAGCCTCAGGCTTGAGGCCCAGGTGTGACTCTCTGGGCCTTTCTGCTGCCCAGTAAGGAGCAGCCTGGGCTGGCTCCCTGGACGACTCCCTCCTCCCAGCCAGAAACAGTTAATTGCCAGCTCCAGGCTGCCTCCAGCCCAGCCCTAATCGGCCTGATCTCCGGCGGCCACGCTGGGGCTGCGGCAGCTCCAGACCAGGCCCTGGCTGTGCTGAGCAGGGAGGGCATTCTTCCAAGGTAATGATTAAGCCGAGTACCTGGCGAGCTGGGACGGTGAGCTCTATTCACACCTCGGCCAGGCTGAGGTGGCCTGGACTGGTTTGGGAAGGCAGGGCCCCAGGGTGCACAAGCCCAGAGCCGGCAGCCACAGCCTCCCACTGCGCGCGGGCACCCTGGGACCTCTCGAGCCAGAGCTTCTGCTGCCTGCCCGGCTGGGACCCTGCCTCACCCCTGGCGCCATGAAGCGGCAGGTGCTCTGGATGGGGCTGGAATACACCTGTCGGCTCCTGGGCATCACCACCGCTGCAGGTAAGACCCTGCCTCCCAGCTCCGGCCCCCTGTGCACTGGGCACAGCACACAGGGCTGCCCAAGGGGCAGGCGCCGGCCAGTGGGGGATGGGGGAAACACCTGGCCGCATCTTCACCTCCTTCCCCCACACCTCAGAATCACGGCTCCTCGGGGCAGTGGCAGATGCCATGGGGTGAGCCGGGGGCTGGGAGCCGGGGGCACGGTGCAGAACCTCTGCTTGGCCACCCACCACCCATGTGACTTTGGGAACCCTCAGCATTGTCATCTGTGAAATGAGTTGAGGGGGCCACCCCCCTTCCTGGGGACTGTTGCGAGGTGGATGGGGGAGACCTGAGGTGAGAGTGTAAAGGGCAAAGGTAAGAACCGATTCTGCACTGGAGGGACGCGGAAACGGCCAATGGAGTGCACCTAGTTTTATGCCAACCACAGCCCACCTCATGGAGGGACGCTCCACTCGGAGATCCCAGGCCTCCCTTAAAGCACCATGGGCTTGGGCAGGGAGCAGCTCCCCACGCTGCGCTGCTCCTCCCCACCCAGCCCACCTTGCTGGGAAGACGGGTGGTTACAGGAGAACCTGAGCAGCTGCGACTCAGCTCTGCCTGCCCCCTTCCCCAGCTCGAACCTGGTCCTGAGCCCGGTGCCCGTGGGGTGGTCAGGACCTTTGCTGGGAAAGTGAGCAAGCAGCGCTCTGAACCCTTAGCTCTGGGCCCCTCTGAACTTTAAAGACCAGGAAGAGACACCCACTGCTGATCAAGCCTTGCCCTCCCACACTACTCACAATCTCATGCGTGCATCTTGGCAAATGGGAAATGGCCCCCAGCTGATCTCAAGCAGTGCTCGTCCCCAGCCCTGTCACTCACCGATGCGTGCTGGGGAGAGCCCCCTGGGCGCTCTGGGGTCGTGCTTTCTGGTCTTCGTGATAAAGATAACTGGACCTGCTGGCCAGGCGTTTTGGAAGATCAAGGATGCATGAACTGAGCATAGCTAAGTGGAACTGAGGACGTAAGCTTCTTGAGAGGCATACTTCAGAGCCCCAAGGGGATCTGTGTCATTCCCAAGGTAATATGCTAGCGAGCTGACTTTTCTCACATGTAACCCTGAGTTAGAACCGGAGGGCTGTCGTCCAAGGTCTAATCCCACCCATCCTGTTACAAAGCAGAGCACTGAAGTTCAAATGGGGGAGCGACCTTGCTCAAGGTCATGCTACAAGTCAGTGGGACAGCAGGCCTGGAACCCGGATCCCTCGGCTTTTTCAAAGGCCAGGACTCTGGCCGAAGAGCTCCTTCTTCCCAAGGCAAGAAGCCCCAAGCCCCAGAGCACTAGAGGGTCCAGAACTGCTCTGCGGAGGATTCTGGGTAAATAACAACTGGAGGCCTCAGCTCCAACCTCTGCTGGAACCACCCTTGTGCCTGCAGGAAAGAGCCCCAAGCCACCTTCCCATCCAGCCTGGGGGAGGGAGGTTAACTGGAAGGGTTTCTGTGTCTGGGGTTCGACCCTCTACCACTGCCGGGCTGGACTGCCATCCTCCAAGTCTTGGCTTCCAAATATATAAAACGCACCCCTTTCATTTGTCAGAAATCACAGTGACACTTCTCCCTGTCACACTCTGCCTGGAGGGGAGGCCTGGCTCCGTTGGGAAGCTGTTTTAAGAGGTTTATAAACTTCTAATGGATTAGCTGCTGACAGTTTAAAAGTCTGATTTATCTCAGCCAGTGGAAGGGTCTGCAGCAACACACATATAGCGCCCCCCACACACACACACACCACACACACACCACACACACACAAACTGCGCCTCTGAACCACAACCCTCGTCTCTTGCAGAAAGCCACCACTGGTGCAGAGGATGGGCCTCCCACTCGGTTTTGTTATAGGGACCAGGTTAAATACAGGACACCGTATTGCTTTTCCAATGTCCAGGCTTTCCAGGAATGGTGTTTGGGGGCTTTCTAGCGTGCTAGGAGAAGGTGGGAAGCTAGAAAGAGGGGTGTTAGTCATCTTAGGAAAAGCTCAAGTTTCTTTCAGCATCCCTGAACTGCTGGCCTATTTCCAATGTGTAAGGTCTGCAAATTCCTTATTCCCTTAAGCCTTTTTATTTTTATTTTTTTTCTTGAAATCCTCTGTTGAGAAGTCCAGGCCTTGTGAATAGGGGCATTGCTGCTAGAGGGGAAATCAGACTTGAGACAGAGGCTGTCACTTTGCAGAAACCCTGGGAACCCTAAAGTAGCCCTGGTCCCCCTGTGCGGAGGAGCGTGAGTTTCCTAGAAACTAGGAAAAGCGTGTGAGCCAGGTCACCCGGAGTGCCACCTGCAGGGACCAGGAGGCTCCTGATCCAGCAGCCCCTCCCGCATTTCCCTCTCCCTCTGCAGAGGGATCTGAGGCTGTCGGCAGCTCAGAAGGTCCCCGGCCCTGGGGACACACACCAGGGTGGCGAGCCCAGCAGCTGTGGCCAACACAGGCCTTGCGCAGGGGCTTCTTGGCTCAGCTCGCCTTGTACTCCCCATTCAGCCCCTCCAAATGAAGCTCCACTAGGGTGAACAGGGATCCCACAGGCCACTCCTGTGCCACCCCACAGCCAGCCACAAGTGCACACAGATATTGTCACTGCCAAACAAGGGCACTCAGGCTTCGCAGATTTCACCCCAGACAGAAGTGTTTTTTAAATTAGAAAATGAGACTGTTCTTGCCTTTGGATCAGTCGTTAAGTTTCCCAGATCATCACAGACCCCATTTACCATACACTTGGCTAGCATCTTTCATTGGTACCCCTTCCCTGGCCATGGAAGGCATTGGGAGTCCCTCCTTTGCTGAGATGTGGCACCAGCCACACAGACACACACGTGACCGGTTGAGGCCGCCCTGGCAGGCTAGTGCCCCCACCATCGGTCCATCCGGACCAGGCGCAGCCTCAGGCAGGCGGGGTCGTGGCGAGAGGGGACAGAGTTACACGGAAACAAAGGAAGTTGGCCAATCACTTCCTAATCCAAAGGCTGGCCTCCTTTTATCTGCGACATTATGTGATCGATTCTATGGAATGAAAGATTCGTTAAATTCTATAGTACTTTACAACTTTCAAAAGTCTCGCATACGTGATTTCGTATAATTCCGCAGTAACCCTCTGTGTTTCTCCTGCCTGCTCCTCTATTGCCCTTCACACTCTGCGTCCCCACTGGTAGTCAAGCGTTCATTCTCTGGATCTATAAAGTCACTGACGTTCAATCCAGCTACTCACGCTCTTTGAATGACTGCCAAGCCTGCTTTGAGCAGCACCATCATGACTCTCTCCAGCCAGACTCACTCCTGGACCTCATCTGGGGACAGACAAATCTGCACACGTTTCCAGAGGGAATTGTCACAGGAGGACCTTCCACGTGTGTGTCCAGAGATACCAGACTGACAACACACTCGAAAGTCAATTATTAATTAAAGTCACTGCCTCAGATGTACCAGTGTCCAGGAGGACCAAGTGCTGAGCTAAATCTCACTTGACAAATGAGGAAGTGAAGGATTAGAATGTTCAGGTAGTTTGGGAGAGGTTAAACAGCCAGTGAACAGCAGGTCTGGTCTTCCCAGGTGGCACAGCGGTAAAGAATCGGCCTGTAGTTCAGGGAACATGGGTTTGATCCCTGGCTCAGGAAGATCCCCCGGAGGAGGGCACGACAGCCCACCCCAGTATTCCCGCCAGGAAAGTCCTGTGGACAGAGGGGCCTGGCGGGCTGCAGCGCACAGGGTTGGAAAGAGCCGGACAGGACTTGGCCACTGAGCAACTGCAAGGAGCAGGGCTGGTGCCGGAGCCCAGTCTGCCCGTCCCCGCGCACTGACGCAGCGGAGCAGAAAGTCTGGAGTCCTCCTAGGGCCCGTTCAGCTACTGACGGAGTGCCCACTTTGTACAACATGGGCACGTGGATCAGGGTGGTACGACCTCCAGCCTACAGAAGTGTGTCTGGGGGCTGTCGACACACATCTCCCAAGAGGACCCCACACGGCCGACAGGAAAATGAGCGGGCTTGAGACAGAGCCGCTTTAAGCAAATCCTGCCTGTCGCACATCAGTGTGGGATCAACCTGGGCTCACTTAGGAATTTCGTTTTGTTCCAGGTTCTTGACCCATTAACCTCTTCTCTACAGAAACGATAGAGCTGCGTTCCTGACAGCCCCATGCCCTGCACAGCCCACTCAAATGGAGACGTGGCTTATTAATATAGACCAGGGTAAAGGAAGCACTTAAACCTAGATGTTCTCATTATTTTTTAAAGAGTACAGCAGAAGCATAGCCTGATTTTAGTCCTGTTTAAAGCCTTTGGAAGAAAAACAACGGATGCTTCTGCGACAGTCATCTCGGGCCCTTCATACTAAAGTCCACCCTCCTTAAAGGTCCCTGTGACCTCCTGCCGCCTAGGGAAGCTTCATGCACTCCAACAGCCTGCAGGTGGCTTCGTTACCCAAGCAAGACCTTGTTGTGCTCAGATCTTATAAGGGGATATAGGCCGTTTTCCACTCTGATTGTCCCAATGAGCAAATGAAATATTCCCATCTTTGTTCCACCCTCCTACCATTAAGTGAAAGTGAAGTCGCTCAGTCGTGTCCGACTCTTTGCGACTCCATGGACTGTAGCCTACCAGGCTCCTCCATCCATGGGATTTTCCAGGCAAGAGTACTGGAGTGGGTTGCCATTCCCTCTTCCAAGAGATATTCCTGACCCAGGGATTGAACCCGGGTCTCCCTCATTGTAGGCAGACGCTTTACCATCTGAGCCACCAGGGAAGACACTCCTACCATTGGGAGATAATAAATTTGGTCCAGGCGTTTCTCTCTGTTTCTTTACGCCTGTGACTTCCTTATTAGGGGCTTCCCTGGGGGCTCAGACAGTAAAGAATCCTCCTGCAAAGCAGGAGACCCAGGCTCGATCCCTGAGTTGGGAAGATTCCCTGGAGAGGGGAATGGTTACCCACTGCAGTATTCTTGCCTGGAGAATTCCATGGACAGAGAGGAGCCTGGTGGGCTACAGTCCACGGGGTCACAAAGCTTTCACTTCTCTCTCCTCCTTCTCAGAGTTAGAACAAAGCATCTAGAAGTCCCTCTAAGACTCATTTACCTGGAAAATATTGGCAGAGTCCCCACTTTGCACAATGGGACACATAGATTAGAATGGCATGACCTCTAACCTAGAGACGGGTGCGATCTGACCAGGGAGACAAGCTAGTAAATACATGTCCCAGTGCCTGGCTCTGAAGCATAGTGTTTGGGAGGGTGAATCTGTGTCCCTCTCTACCACTTACTAGACATATGACCTTGGGCATGTCACCTACTCATTTTAAATGTCAGTTTTCTCATCTATGAAATAAGGATAACAAGTTCATCTGCCTTCTGGGGTCATGAGCGTCCAATTCTGGGATTTAAAGACACATGCCTCTCTCCCACACACACACACAGGCACAAAGCTGCCTGCTCATCATCACCTCCGGACACCGATTCTCAGAGCCTCAGGCTTGAGGCCCAGGTGTGACTCTCTGGGCCTTTCTGCTGCCCAGTAAGGAGCAGCCTGGGCTGGCTCCCTGGACGACTCCCTCCTCCCAGCCAGAAACAGTTAATTGCCAGCTCCAGGCTGCCTCCAGCCCAGCCCTAATCGGCCTGATCTCCGGCGGCCACGCTGGGGCTGCGGCAGCTCCAGACCAGGCCCTGGCTGTGCTGAGCAGGGAGGGCATTCTTCCAAGGTAATGATTAAGCCGAGTACCTGGCGAGCTGGGACGGTGAGCTCTATTCACACCTCGGCCAGGCTGAGGTGGCCTGGACTGGTTTGGGAAGGCAGGGCCCCAGGGTGCACAAGCCCAGAGCCGGCAGCCACAGCCTCCCGCTGCGCGCGGGCACCCTGGGACCTCTCGAGCCAGAGCTTCTGCTGCCTGCCCGGCTGGGACCCTGCCTCACCCCTGGCGCCATGAAGCGGCAGGTGCTCTGGATGGGGCTGGAATACACCTGTCGGCTCCTGGGCATCACCACCGCTGCAGGTAAGACCCTGCCTCCCAGCTCCGGCCCCCTGTGCACTGGGCACAGCACACAGGGCTGCCCAAGGGGCAGGCGCCGGCCAGTGGGGGATGGGGGAAACACCTGGCCGCATCTTCACCTCCTTCCCCCACACCTCAGAATCACGGCTCCTCGGGGCAGTGGCAGATGCCGTGGGGTGAGCCGGGGGCTGGGAGCCGGGGGCACGGTGCAGAACCTCTGCTTGGCCACCCACCACCCATGTGACTTTGGGAACCCTCAGCATTGTCATCTGTGAAATGAGTTGAGGGGGCCACCCCCCTTCCTGGGGACTGTTGCGAGGTGGATGGGGGAGACCTGAGGTGAGAGTGTAAAGGGCAAAGGTAAGAACCGATTCCGCACTGGAGGGACGCGGAAACGGCCAATGGAGTGCACCTAGTTTTATGCCAACCACAGCCCACCTCATGGAGGGACGCTCCACTCGGAGATCCCAGGCCTCCCTTAAAGCACCATGGGCTTGGGCAGGGAGCAGCTCCCCACGCTGCGCTGCTCCTCCCCACCCAGCCCACCTTGCTGGGAAGACGGGTGGTTACAGGAGAACCTGAGCAGCTGCGACTCAGCTCTGCCTGCCCCCTTCCCCAGCTCGAACCTGGTCCTGAGCCCGGTGCCCGTGGGGTGGTCAGGACCTTTGCTGGGAAAGTGAGCAAGCAGCGCTCTGAACCCTTAGCTCTGGGCCCCTCTGAACTTTAAAGACCAGGAAGAGACACCCACTGCTGATCAAGCCTTGCCCTCCCACACTACTCACAATCTCATGCGTGCATCTTGGCAAATGGGAAATGGCCCCCAGCTGATCTCAAGCAGTGCTCGTCCCCAGCCCTGTCACTCACCGATGCGTGCTGGGGAGAGCCCCCTGGGCGCTCTGGGGTCGTGCTTTCTGGTCTTCGTGATAAAGATAACTGGACCTGCTGGCCAGGCGTTTTGGAAGATCAAGGATGCATGAACTGAGCATAGCTAAGTGGAACTGAGGACGTAAGCTTCTTGAGAGGCATACTTCAGAGCCCCAAGGGGATCTGTGTCATTCCCAAGGTAATATGCTAGCGAGCTGACTTTTCTCACATGTAACCCTGAGTTAGCACCGGAGGGCTGTCGTCCAAGGTCTAATCCCACCCATCCTGTTACAAAGCAGAGCACTGAAGTTCAAATGGGGGAGCGACCTTGCTCAAGGTCATGCTACAAGTCAGGGGGACAGCAGGCCTGGAACCCGGATCCCTCGGCTTTTTCAAAGGCCAGGACTCTGGCCGAAGAGCTCCTTCTTCCCAAGGCAAGAAGCCCCAAGCCCCAGGGCACTAGAGGGTCCAGAACTGCTCTGCGGAGGATTCTGGGTAAATAACAACTGGAGGCCTCAGCTCCAACCTCTGCTGGAACCACCCTTGTGCCTGCAGGAAAGAGCCCCAAGCCACCTTCCCATTCAGCCTGGGGGAGGGAGGTTAACCGGAAGGGTTTCTGTGTCTGGGGTTCGACCCTCTACCACTGCCGGGCTGGACTCCACCCTGCCATCCTCCAAGTCTTGGCTTCCAAATATGTAAAATGCACCCCTTTCATTTGTCAGAAATCACAGTGACACTTCTCCCTGTCACACTCTGCCTGGAGGGGAGGCCTGGCTCCGTTGGGAAGCTGTTTTAAGAGGTTTATAAACTTCTAATGGATTAGCTGCTGACAGTTTAAAAGTCTGATTTATCTCAGCCAGTGGAAGGGTCTGCAGCAACACACATATAGCGCCCCCCACACACACACACACCACACACACACCACACACACACAAACTGCGCCTCTGAACCACAACCCTCATCTCTTGCAGAAAGCCACCACTGGTGCAGAGGATGGGCCTCCCGCTCGGTTTGGATATAGGAACCAGGTTAAATACAGGACACCGTACTGCTTTTCCAATGTCCAGGCTTTCCAGGAATGGTGTTCGGGGGCTTTCTAGCGTGCTAGGAGAAGGTGGGAAGCTAGAAAGAGGGGTGTTAGTCATCTTAGGAAAATCTCAAGTTTCTTTCAGCATCCCTGAACTGCTGGCCTATTTCCAATGTGTAAGGTCTGCAAATTCCTTATTCCCTTAAGCCTTTTTATTTTTATTTTTTTTCTTGAAATCCTCTGTTGAGAAGTCCAGGCCTTGTGAATAGGGGCATTGCTGCTAGAGGGGAAATCAGACTTGAGACAGAGGCTGTCACTTTGCAGAAACCCTGGGAACCCTAAAGTAGCCCTGGTCCCCCTGTGCGGAGGAGCGTGAGTTTCCTAGAAACTAGGAAAAGCGTGTGAGCCAGGTCACCCGGAGTGCCACCTGCAGGGACCAGGAGGCTCCTGATCCAGCAGCCCCTCCCGCATTTCCCTCTCCCTCTGCAGAGGGATCTGAGGCTGTCGGCAGCTCAGAAGGTCCCCGGCCCTGGGGACACACACCAGGGTGGCGAGCCCAGCAGCTGTGGCCAACACAGGCCTTGCGCAGGGGCTTCTTGGCTCAGCTCGCCTTGTACTCCCCATTCAGCCCCTCCAAATGAAGCTCCACTAGGGTGAACAGGGATCCCACAGGCCACTCCTGTGCCACCCCACAGCCAGCCACAAGTGCACACAGATATTGTCACTGCCAAACAAGGGCACTCAGGCTTCGCAGATTTCACCCCAGACAGAAGTGTTTTTTTAAATTAGAAAATGAGACTGTTCTTGCCTTTGGATCAGTCGTTAAGTTTCCCAGATCATCACAGACCCCATTTACCATACACTTGGCTAGCATCTTTCATTGGTACCCCTTCCCTGGCCATGGAAGGCATTGGGAGTCCCTCCTTTGCTGAGATGTGGCACCAGCCACACAGACACACACGTGACCGGTTGAGGCCGCCCTGGCAGGCTAGTGCCCCCACCATCGGTCCATCCGGACCAGGCGCAGCCTCAGGCAGGCGGGGTCGTGGCGAGAGGGGACAGAGTTACACGGAAACAAAGGAAGTTGGCCAATCACTTCCTAATCCAAAGGCTGGCCTCCTTTTATCTGCGACATTATGTGATCGATTCTATGGAATGAAAGATTCGTTAAATTCTATAGTACTTTACAACTTTCAAAAGTCTCGCATACGTGATTTCGTATAATTCCGCAGTAACCCTCTGTGTTTCTCCTGCCTGCTCCTCTATTGCCCTTCACACTCTGCGTCCCCACTGGTAGTCAAGCGTTCATTCTCTGGATCTATAAAGTCACTGACGTTCAATCCAGCTACTCACGCTCTTTGAATGACTGCCAAGCCTGCTTTGAGCAGCACCATCATGACTCTCTCCAGCCAGACTCACTCCTGGACCTCATCTGGGGACAGACAAATCTGCACACGTTTCCAGAGGGAATTGTCACAGGAGGACCTTCCACGTGTGTGTCCAGAGATACCAGACTGACAACACACTCGAAAGTCAATTATTAATTAAAGTCACTGCCTCAGATGTACCAGTGTCCAGGAGGACCAAGTGCTGAGCTAAATCTCACTTGACAAATGAGGAAGTGAAGGATTAGAATGTTCAGGTAGTTTGGGAGAGGTTAAACAGCCAGTGAACAGCAGGTCTGGTCTTCCCAGGTGGCACAGCGGTAAAGAATCGGCCTGTAGTTCAGGGAACATGGGTTTGATCCCTGGCTCAGGAAGATCCCCCAGAGGAGGGCACGACAGCCCACCCCAGTATTCCCGCCAGGAAAGTCCTGTGGACAGAGGGGCCTGGCGGGCTGCAGCGCACAGGGTTGGAAAGAGCCGGACAGGACTTGGCCACTGAGCAACTGCAAGGAGCAGGGCTGGTGCCGGAGCCCAGTCTGCCCGTCCCCGCGCACTGACGCAGCGGAGCAGAAAGTCTGGAGTCCTCCTAGGGCCCGTTCAGCTACTGACGGAGTGCCCACTTTGTACAACATGGGCACGTGGATCAGGGTGGTACGACCTCCAGCCTACAGAAGTGTGTCTGGGGGCTGTCGACACACATCTCCCAAGAGGACCCCACACGGCCGACAGGAAAATGAGCGGGCTTGAGACAGAGCCTCTTTAAGCAAATCCTGCCTGTCGCACATCAGTGTAGGATCAACCTGGGCTCACTTAGGAATTTCGTTTTGTTCCAGGTTCTTGACCCATTAACCTCTTCTCTACAGAAACGATAGAGCTGCGTTCCTGACAGCCCCATGCCCTGCACAGCCCACTCAAATGGAGACGTGGCTTATTAATATAGACCAGGGTAAAGGAAGCACTTAAACCTAGATGTTCTCATTATTTTTTAAAGAGTACAGCAGAAGCATAGCCTGATTTTAGTCCTGTTTAAAGCCTTTGGAAGAAAAACAACGGATGCTTCTGCGACAGTCATCTCGGGCCCTTCATACTAAAGTCCACCCTCCTTAAAGGTCCCTGTGACCTCCTGCCGCCTAGGGAAGCTTCATGCACTCCAACAGCCTGCAGGTGGCTTCGTTACCCAAGCAAGACCTTGTTGTGCTCAGATCTTATAAGGGGATATAGGCCGTTTTCCACTCTGATTGTCCCAATGAGCAAATGAAATATTCCCATCTTTGTTCCACCCTCCTACCATTAAGTGAAAGTGAAGTCGCTCAGTCGTGTCCGACTCTTTGCGACTCCATGGACTGTAGCCTACCAGGCTCCTCCATCCATGGGATTTTCCAGGCAAGAGTACTGGAGTGGGTTGCCATTCCCTCTTCCAAGAGATATTCCTGACCCAGGGATTGANTGCACTGGTGTATAGCAAAGGGTGTGGACACCAAGGGGATGGAGACTGGGGAGGCTTCACCGCAACCTGCCAAGGCACTTTGGCCAGTCTACAAGGCCAGACAGAATAGACCTCTTGGATGGTCCCCTACCGTCTAAGACAGAGGATCTGGTAGAGAAAGAGGACTCTCTTGCCTTCAGGACACTCTGCCTAAGCAGGCATGTGAGTGCTGATGGAGGGACGAAGGGCCACCCTATACTCTAAGCTCTTCTAACTGAACGTCTAAAATGTTCTTCTATAAAATCTTGGCCTCTTCTCATAGTGTGTCTGAACCCTGGTTCCCAGGTGTCCGTGGAATGGCTGTCAACACCCGAGCAAACTTCCGCGCCGTACTTCGAATCTGCCACAGCTCCTTCTGAGCTAAGAAGCTTGCAACTCCTGCCTTATTGTCTCACTGGGTTCTTAGCAGCTAGTGCTTGCATCTCTGGGTTCTTAGAAGTGATGCAGATATAGCTTTCAGGTCTACAGTCAGCTGTGGCCCCTTCTGAACCATCCCCAGCCATTGTCATCAGACCAGTGTTTCCCTGCCAGAGATGTCCCTGCAGACATCAAGACCAGTAGGAGATATGCCATAGCTGTGGATGAAGAAAATCCATAAATACAGCGTGGGGTGTTAAGAGGTACCTTCAGCAGCAGTGAGTACGACCTTCTCCCCCAACTGCCCAGGCATCCAGGGCCAAGACCACTGCCTGGCGCTGAAGGTCAGTCAGCAGGGCCTGTAGTGGCCTCTGAGGGGTGTCCTCTGTTCTCGGCAGGACACTGCGCTGAATGCGAGCGAAAGTGCTAGCGCTCCTCACGCAGTCGTGTCCACGGACTGTAGCCCCCCAGGCTCCTCCGTCCACGGGGTTCTCCAGGCAAGAATACTGGAGTGGGCTGTCATGCCCTCCTCCAGAGGATCTTCCCAACCCAGGGATCAAACCCGGATCTCCTGCATTGGCAGGCAGATCCTTTACTGTCTGAGCCACCAGGCAACCTTGCACTGAATGCAAGACAGGTGTCAAAACTCAACCCAGTGGCTGATAAGCTCCAACCAGCCATGACGCTGGCCCTGAAGCAGNGGTTAGACTTAAATGTAAAACCCAAGACTATAAAACTTCTAGACAATAGGATAAAACCTTAGTGATGTGTTAGGCAGAGATGTTTTTAGGTACAATATCAAAAGTCCAATTCGTAGAAGAACAAATTGATAAACTGCATAACTTCAAACTTTAAAACGTCACTCTTGAAAATATAATGTTAAAAGAATGAGAAAGAAATCAACAGAGACACGATGATAAATAAGCACATGAAAAAATATTCCACATCAGTAGTCATTTGGAAAATGCAAATCAAAACCACAATGAGATACTACCACATACCTATTGGAAAGGCTAAAATTAAAAAGACTCACTACACCAAATGCTGAAGTGTTGGCAAGGATGTGGAACTCTCATACACTACTGATGGGAATTTAAGATGGTATACTCACTATGGAAATGGTTTGGCAGTTTCTTTAAAAATTAAACATACACCTAGGCATACATCTAGGCGTTTTGCTTCCAGGTATTTATCCAAGAGAAAAGAAAGTCTGTGTTCATACAAAGATTGTACTTAAAGACTCATAGTATCTTTATCTGTAATAGCCCAAACTAGAAACAACCCAAGTGCCAATCAACAGGTAAGTTATAAACCAAAGTATATATCCACACTACTCAGTAATAGAAAGGCATCAACAACTGATACTATAGTATGAATAAACCTCATAATAATTATGATGAATGAAAGTAGATAGCAAAAAAGGAGTACATCTTGTATGATCCCATTTGTATAAACGTCCATAAAATGCAAACTAGTCTTGAGAGACAGAAAACGGGTTGGTGGCTCCCTGGGAGGGGATACGAGGGTGCCCAGGTGGCACAGTGATGAAGAGCCCACCTGCCGGTGCTGGCACAGAAGAGGCGCAGGCCTGATCCCCGGGTGTGGAAGGCGCCNAGCAGGGGCTTCTGGAATATCCTCTTGTTTGGAAAGGACTTTAGACAGATCATTCCATAAACCAACCAATCAGCATTCCATCCATCCATCCATCCACCCACCCTCCCACCTCCCCATCCACCTATTCACCCACCCACTCCTCCACCTACCCATCCGCACATCCACCTATCCATCTCATCAATCATTTCTGTATTCAGCAGACATTAAGCAAGCTCTTTTTTTAGAGACGGAAATCAGTTCAAAGGACTCTCTATTTGAGCTGCTCTGCATGCCAAGCATAGAGTTAAGTGCTGAATGTTGCGCTTACGTCATGTCCTTTACCTTTGTCAGCGTTATAGGAGAGCACACTATATAGTCTGTTTTGCAAATTAAAAGAGTCCAGAGGGGTAAGCAGCTCAGCCCACATCACCAAGCCCGAGACCAGCAGGGCCCAGAGTCATCCGCCTGGGTCCCTTCTCACCCTCTGTCTTTCTCGTCTGCCAGTTGCCTCTGCAAACACCCCCTAGAGGGAAGAAAACCTGTGCAGGGGTGAGGAGAGCCTGGGGTCCCTTACCTGCCGGTTCTGACAACCCAGCTTCTCAGCGGGCCATCTTGAGGGACCACCACTGTGCCTGCAGCACAGCAGGCTGCACCCTCTGCCTCACCTGCTCCCATCCACACCCTGTGCCCTGTGACCACCACTGTGCCCTGGTCTGTGTGCTAAGGAGCCCTCCCCGGGGCTGCTCCTCAGGGCAGCCTCCTTGGTTGCCGCGTGGATCACACCCATCAGTTCCCAGTCCCATTCTCCCCTTCCGGCCCACCTCCACTCTACCACTTCAGCCACTGAAAACCAGGTCCTTCAGCGGATCCCACCGCCTCCAGCCTCCACTCCTTTGTCATCCTCTGGCCTCTGCCTTATTTCTTACCCCTCAGTTTATACCCCAGGAACTTCTGACTCTCTCAAACTCACCCATGTCACCACCCCTCCAAGCCGTGACTCCATTCTGTAGAGCACAGAAGAGCTTCCCGGCCACTCCAGCATTCCCAGAGCCTGGCATTTTCCCCGCATGCCTCCCGAGCCTGGAGCCCCTGCCAGACAGAGTGGCTTTCCCTGGCCCCGAAGGCCCTCCCTGTCTCACTGAGCCTGTTCCGGCCCCTGCACACTGTTCTCCTGGAGCCCAGAAGCAGGGCAGGCCTTCCTCCTGTCCACAAGGCTGCCTCGCTCACCCACAGTCCTGGTGACCCTGGGTGGATGGATATGCCTGCCAGCGTCCCAGCAGCAGTGTGGGGTCAAGGGGATCGCGCCTGCCTCACCGCCCTCTGGGCCCCAGCCTCCACCCCACGCCCACTGCTAAGGCCCAGCCCAGCCCAGCACAGGGCCTGGCATCCAGGCAGCTCCTAATGGCTGTTGGTCGGATGGTAGGATTCGGTCGAGAAAGTCCCGGTCCGTTGTTCAGCGACGCACAGAAGCCCAGGAGGCCAGGGTGCTGTGAGAAAGCTCCCAGGGAGCGAGAGGAGTGTGTGTGGCCTCCCTCACCTGTCTGCACACAGGTTCACAGGAGCCGCCGTCTCCGTGAGCGAAGGGGCCTACTTCGTGGCTCAGCTGCTGTCCGTCTGCTTCCAGTAAGTAGCCTCTGGAGCTCCTGCAACGCCCCCAGATGCCTCCACCCATGAGCACGCAACTGCGGAGTGTTCCGCTCCCCGAGCAGCGGTGGCTGGGATCCCTCCCGACCCTGCAGTGAGCCCCCGGCTCAGGCTCATGGGGCTCAGTGGCCCCCTTCACCCTTCCCCCGACCAGGGACTGACACACCCATCAGGGCCTGACCCCACCCAGACTCCACTTCCAGAGTCACCGTACCCGCCATCCGAGTCAGCCCCCAGGGCAGACCCCACGGAAGGCCAGCTTAGAGCATGCAGAGCTGGGTTTGAGGTCAGACTTCAAATCCAGCTGTCCTGGCATCTTGCAAGGCCGCTGGCTGCCTCCCAGGGACACTAGCCCTGAGGCAGAAGTCTTCCCCCACTTCTGTGGAACACCACTGCTAAGGGGCCCTTGCAGCTTCTCGGGCAGGGGAGGGCGCTGCCCTCACCCTAAAGGGCATTTTACCCTCTCTGGACTTCCTCCAGTCCCACCCTGCGTTTGTAACAAAATAATGACCACCAGGGGGCACCAGTGGACCGCTGTGGTCCCACATATCCCAGCCTTACCATCCCTGCAAAGCAAGCCTGGGCTGTGTGCAAAGTCCGGCTTCAGGCCACTTCAGAGCGTGAAGGAGTCGGAATCAAACGCAAACACTAACTTCCTTTGCAACTTGGAGGGAGCATCCTCAAGGAAACCCGCACAGCATCAGACCTCTCCCAGGCCTGTGTGTGGTCCTTGCATGCCAGTTAGCAGAGAAGCCCCTCTAGGCCGATGTCATCTCACGTCTAGGCAAGGCCCCTTTGAGCGGGGCGCAGCTGGGTTCCAGCCCGGTGGCCCATGTGTCCAGTACGAAGCACAGCCCTCCAGCTGTTGCAGCCGGGGGTCCGCTGTGCTGCACACCTTCCCCACCCCACCGGGGGCTTCCCAAGGTGCCCCTGAGGCGCCTGCTCCTTCCCACCGCCTGTGCAGCCCCCTGAGAGCATTTACCTTCCTCCCGCTAGACCAGACAGCTGTGGCTGCACGGCCTTCCAGAAAAACTGCTGGAGACCCTCTGGAGAGGCTCAGGCAAGCCCCCCTAACCGTGAAACCCACAGTGAGGCGTTCACCTCCTGGGAGGAGTTCAACCAGGGGCCGCTGCAGAGAGCACGGCCGTCAGGGAGCCCAGTCCCGGACTCAGGGCTCTTTACATTGCGAGGGCCTCTCCGGGCGCCTCCCTACTTCCTGCCAATCCTGGACTTCCTCCCCGCAGGTGTCAGCCAGGGTCCCTGGCCTACAGAGCAAGAGAGAAGGCCCGCTGGCTGGGCTGCTTCCAGAGGTTCCTGGCCTACACGCTGCTGTCAGTGGCCTGCTTCCTCCACCCCGTCCTGGTCTGGCATGTGACCATCCCAGGTAGGAGCTCCGGGAGGTAGTGGAGGCAGGCAGACTCCGGCTGAGGGTGGGCTCTGAGCAGGAGGCTCTGAACCCCCTCTCACAGGCCTCCAGTGATGCTGCCTCTAGGGCCCCACTGGCCCCTTCCCTGGCATAGATCGTCGGGATGAGGAATTGATCAAGAGCCAGGAACATCCCAGGAAACGCATTTTTCCTGTAAATGTCCAGAGGTTACACCCACAAAAGCGAACTGACCTTTTCTCCAACTCTTGTGTGATCTGAGCTTTCAGAGTGAGCGAGATGACCACATCTCCATCCAAACCCTTGTGTCTCCTTAGCCTCTACCCATTCAGGTCCAAACGCCTCAGCCTGGTTTGAAAGGCACACCAAATGGGACCCCCGAAGGCCCTCCAAGCCCTCTTCTTATCCCCCTCTACTCAGCCTGCTAGCCAGCCCAGTTTTCTGACCTCAGAAGCCAGAAATGGATGCTTCTACCTCCTGGGTTTCAATGATGACCTTTTCTGCTGGGACACTTCTCTCGCTTCCCTAGCTGTGCAAACTGCACCCCTCCCCAATCCCCATGTACGATGCCAGGAAGCTGACTGCCTTTGGAAACGAGGTTCAAAGGCAGAGCCTCGTCTCAGGGCCACTCCAGGCAGCCTTCAGCAGAGTCAGACTCAGCACTGCCAAGGTCAGAGTGAGCCACAACCTCCTATCTTTACAGAGTGTGAGATACACAGGAGGCTCCGGCCCTGGCAGGCAGGAGAGCCACCTTCACGCCTTCCTGTGGACAAGAACGGGCTCCCAGCAGGAGACAGAGGGGCCTCCGGCCTGGAGGCTGCGTGAGGGGCCAGGAGGGGCGTGAACACTGTGCCGGCTGCACCCGAAGGGCTTTGCAACTTCCTGTGTGTTTACTGGAGGCAGGTGATGGTAAAGGAGGTTGTCCCCACTCCTGGGAATAGAAGGAAGCTCTGATCCAACCTAGAGTCCAGGTTTGCTGAAGGCACTGCAGGTCCAGACACAGCAAGCCACCCCGGAGAGGGAGGCTGAGCACAGTGCAGGGAGGACAGGCAAGGAACAGCACAAGGATCACAAAGGGGCCTCAGGCACAGGGCCTCCTGGCTAATGGTCGCCGTGAAGACCCTAGCACAGTCTGGCCTCGCTGACATGCCCCGCTGGCCAGGCAGCAGCCTGCCACAGGGTCTGATGTGGGTGTGTGAGGACAAGTCGGGTGTGTGGGCTGGAGCACTGGGGGCCTAAGGGTGGCTGCGCAGGCCACCTGCGCAGGGACGGTGGGCATCTGGCTTTTCTCGAGGATGTGTCCAGCATCCCGACCTCCCAGATCTCTCCCAGGCTCTATGCTCATCACCACCGGTCTGGCCTACTTCCTGCTGAGCAAGCGGAAAAAGAGCAAAGCCGCAGCAGAGGGGCTGGCCCCCCCGGAGCAGTACACAGACCCCTCCGGCAGCGCGGTGAGCACCACCGGCTCTGGGGACACCGAGCAGACCTACACCTTCCACGGAGCCCTCCAGGAGGGCCCTGGCTCCCTCTTCATCCACGTGAAGAGCATCCTGAAGGGGACGAGGAAGCCCAACGCCCTCCAGCGCCCGGACACCCTGCCGGAGCTGCCTCTGGAGCCAGCTGGCTCGCTGGCCAAGAGGAAGCAGGTGCAGTTTGAGGACAGCGTGGTGAGCATCAGCCCGGCCCTGGCAGAAGGCCCGGACGACGGGGACAGCGAGCCGGAGGAGACCGCCTCTGACACCGCCCCCATCATCCCGGCCCCCGGGGCCCCACTCTTCCTCTCTGCCCTGGCGAGCCCCGGCCTCTTCTGAGCTGCCCTCCCCGGGCTGGGGGGCGCTCAGGAAGGAGGCCGCCTGGACAGACGGCCCTGCCAGGAGCTTCCTGGTGTCCAGGGCCCCTCGGGGGAGCCCGGAGTCTTCCGGGGCCAGGCATCCCCGTGGCGGCTGGGCCTCTGGGGCCGCTGGGCGCGAGGCGGGTCCTGTGCGGACCACCGGGGCGGCGCGGGTGGCCTCAGGCTGCCTCCAGCCCTCCCAGGCCCCTCCTCCCGGACCCAGACCGGACAAGTCCCGGTGCCCCTGAAGGAGAGCATCGCTCCCACTCACACGAGGCATCCGCCCAGAGGTCCTGGGCTTCGTCGGCCCCGGACACCGGATCCTACCCTCCGCACCGGCGCGCCCGTCTCCTCTCTGACGGCACAGCCCAGCTCTGCCAGCCCGGCGGAGCCCTGGCGGCTTACGCATCTCAGAGGCAGGTGTGGCCGACCGCCACGGTCCCGCACTGCAGCCGAGCGTGCTGAGGACAGCAAGCGGGGAAGGCAGGCAAGGCGGCAAGGCCCCAGGCTGGGAGCAGCCGGGCAGCAGGCTGCACCCCCTGCGCGCTGGCGCCCAGCGGCGGAAGCCACAGAGCCGCTCAGGGAGACACGCAGCTCTGCGCGCCTGCAGGGAGAGCCGGGCTGGGAGACCGATGCTCGTTCCAGAAGCATCGCCGAGGGCTCCCCGTGTCCCCACCGCGTGGGTTCTCAGCATTCCGAGCAGACGATGTAAGCGAAGAGAGACGGTGAGCCGACAGTCTTGGGCCCCGAGTGCCCGCAGACAGGACAAGGCGCCCGCTGTGCGCGGTGGCCACCCGGGTGGGCCTTGCAGACTCACAGCACGGAGGCTCGGCGCTGGCCTGCTGGGTGACTTAGGCAGCGGAAGAGGTGAGAGACGTATGTTTGTTCAAAACGGGAGAGAAGGAAGGAAGAGCAGGGGAAAGAGAGAAGATGGGAGAGCGGGCAGGCGACAGCCCAGCTCTGCACCACGGGGCCGCGGAAGTGACACTTAGCCCGGATCAGACATTCAGTTAAGGAAACTGCAACAGGCAGTTCTAACAAGTGTTCTGTGGTCCTTCGGGTGGTTGCAAGGCAGAACAGACGTGCTATTCTTCATAAGCAATCTTAATTAATGAGCAATTATATTATAATGCTTCCCCATTCGTGTGTGTGAGCAAACGCTAGGGTTCTGCGGAATAAGCCTTAGAGAACATGCTTTGAGGTAAGAAACATGTGCTTATCCTTGTACACTTTCCACATTCCCTACAGTCACTTCACAAATGTACGGAAATAGCCAAGCAGGAGCTGGCATCAGTGTGGGGCCTAAACGCAGCAAGTATCCCAAACAAGTAATGAGCAAACGCTAGGGTTCTGCGGAATAAGCCTTAGAGAACATGCTTTGAGGTAAGAAACATGTGCTTATCCTTGTACACTTTCCACATTCCCTACAGTCACTTCACAAATGTACGGAAATAGCCAAGCAGGAGCTGGCATCAGTGTGGGGCCTAAACGCAGCAAGTATCCCAAACAAGTACACTCCTTCCTGAGCTGGGGTGTGGGGGAGGGGAGGATGCGGAATAGTTCTTCCGTAAAACCAAGTGAGAAAGGATACTCTCATGAGCCCTCCAAGGTGGAGGCTGCAGAGCTGTTTCTTTAGCCGCCACCAAGGAGGAACTTCAGGAGTCGCTGTCCGGGGAGAATGAGTAATGTGGATCATGAGTGTGTGTAGGCAGGGATTGTGCTGGATTCGCAATGGGCCAGGGTCCTCAGGCTGGCCTGCTGTGCACCCAGGGAGCCCGAGTGGGAAGGAGTTAAGGTCCCCACCTGTCAAGCGGGGCGGGGGCGGAGGTGATGGGCAGAGACACCCTCACTGCACAGGCTGCAGGGAACACGACGCTCCTGCCCCCTTCTCAGCCCAAGTCAGCTGAGCTAGATCGACGACGCGGTCTCAGTAAGCAGCTGGGAAGCACAATCTCAGAGCCTTCAGACCCCGCTAGTAAACAGCTCAGTTCATTAAGAGATGTTTAATAAATGTCTGCTATGGCATCGTCCGTGAGGTGGGCACTGGGAGTTCCGGGTGATATTCTGAAACCTCTAGGTTTCCTGGTGGGTTTCCCTGCTGACTCAGACAGTGTGCAATGCAGGACACCTGGATTTGATTTCTGGGTCAGGAAGATCCCCTGGAGAGGGGAATGTTTGCTGGAAGAATCCCACGAACAGAGGAGCCTAGCAGGCTACAGTCCACGGGGTTCCAAGAGTCAGACATGACTGAGCAATAAACACTAGCATGCTAAGGCTTCCTGGCGCCAGCTCTCAGTACAGGGAACCTGCTGGGTGTGGAGCATTAGAGGCTTAGGTGATTGCGAACTTCAGCTCAGTTCAGTCGCTCAGTCGTGTCCGACTCTGCGACCCCATGAATCGCAGCACACCAGGCCTCCCTGCTCATCACCATCTCCCGGAGTTCACTCAGACTCACGTCCATCGAGTCCATGATGCCATCCAGCCATCTCATCCTCGATCGTCCCCTTCTCCTCCTGCCCCCAATCCCTCCCAGCATCAGAGTCTTTTCCAATGAGTCAGCTCTTCGCATGAGGTGGCCAAAGTACTGGAGTTTCAGCTTTAGCATCAGTCCTTCCAAAGAAATCCCAGGGTTGATCTCCTTCAGAACGGACTGGTTGGATCTCCTTGCAGTCCAAGGGACTCTCAAGAGTCTTCTCCAACACCACAGTTCAAAAGCATCAATTCTTTGGCACTCAGCTTTCTTTACAGGCCAACTCTCACATCCATACATGACCACTGGAAAAACCATAGCCTTGACTAGATGGACCTTAGTTGGCAAAGTAATGTCTCTGCTTTTGAATATACTATCTAGGTTGGTCATAACTTTTCTTCCAAAGAGTAAGCGTCTTTTAATTTCATGGCTGCAGTCACCATCTGCAGTGATTTTGGAGCCCCCACAAATAAAGTCTGCCACTGTTTCCACTATTCCCCATCTATTATGAACTTACCTAGGTTAACAAGGTAAAGTTCAACACTCTTCTTGCTGACCCCACCTCACCCTCCAAAACAGGCTTGGATGAGGTCATTCAGTAGACCAGAGCCCTCATCTCTGTCAACGGACCAGGCAAGAAAGTAGCGCCTTCCTCAAAAGCAGGCAATCGCCACGTCTCCAGTTGATTCTCAGCCCAAAACACGAAACCGCATCCTTATCTACCGCCGTCCTTATGAAGACGTCCTGACATTCATCTCACGGAGAGACAAAGACCAGGGGCTGGCCTTGCGGTGGCCTGCCCACCTGCCCAGCAGAAGGAAGAGCACAGCTGGAGGATCGGGCCGCTGCAAGTGGCGCGCTGGGCTGAGGCGGGGGCGGCGAGGGGCGGCTCTTAAATCTGCCCTTAACACGTCGACTGACCTCCGCCAAGCTCTTCATCTCTCTGGTTCCAGGCTCCCCCATTAAGTAGGAATACCAGCACGTCTCTCAGAATAGGTGCAGAGTCTTCCAAGAAAGATGGGGAAAGTGCTTCTTCGGATTACATATCACCCAAGTCGGTGTGAGTGCTTGTTGCTGGGGGGCCTCACAGTGAGAGAACATCAACAAGGCTTGTCTCCAGGGCGAGGCCGATGCAGGTCGCAGCTCCAGATTGCGGGGTTTGAGCCTGAAGAGGGTGCAGACACCACACTCCAGCTTCAGCAGAGTCGAAGCAGACCCGCAGTAATGAGGAGCCATGCTCTGCGGTCGGTGGGGGGCGGGACCTAGTATTCTAGTCTCTCTCGCATCAGTACTAAAGGATTATTTTTTAATTTTTAAAATATCTTTATTGAAATATAGTTCAAGCACCATACAATTCACCAAAGTGTATAATTGAATGTTCTTTGTTATATTCATAATTGGGTTTACTACAACCTAAGATAATACATTTTCATCACCCCTACAAAATGTCTGTTACTCGTTAGCAGTTATTCCCCACCCTCCTCCACCCCTCCCCTAAGCGACCCAGTCTACTTGCTGCCTTCTCCGGCTTTCCCGTTCTGGACATTCCGTGCAGACGGGATCCTACGACATGTGGCCTTGTGAGACTCGCTTCATTCACTTAGCATAGTGTTCTCAAGGTCTGTGCACGTCGTAACACGTTTCATTCTATTCCTTCCATGGCTGAATGCTCTTATACAGAGGCGCAGCTTGCACGCATCTCTTGATGGGCTTTTACGTTGTTTCCATTTTGTGCCTATCATGAATAATGCTGCTGTGAACATCCTCACATACAAGTTTCAGGGTGAGCATGTATTTTCATTTCCCTGATATATACCTGGCTGTGGAATTGCTTGGTTAAGTGGTAAATCAATGTTTAACATCTTGAGAAACTGCCAAACTATCTTGCAAAGGGGCTGCATCATTTTACCCTACCATCAACAATGTATGAGGGTTCGGATTTCTCCATATTCTCACCAACATCTGTTATTGTCTGATTTATTATAGTCATTCATTCATTATGGTTTTGATATGCTGCTACTGCTGCTACTGCTAAGTCGCCTCAGTCTTGTCCGACTCTGTGCGACCCCAGAGACGGCAGCCCACCAGGCTCCCCCGTCCCTGGGATTCTCCAGGCAAGAACACTGGAGTGGGTTGCCATTTCCCTCTCCAATGCATGAAAGTGAAAAGTGAAAGTGAAGTTGCTCAGTCGTGTCCAACTCTTAGCGACCCCATGGACTGCAGCCCACCAGGCTCCCCCGTCCATGGGATTTTCCAGGCAAGAGTACTGGAGTGGGGTGCCACTGCCTTCTCCGTTGATGTGCATTTACTTAATGGCTCATGGGTTGGGGCAACTTTCCACGTAATTATCGGCCATTTCTATACCTGCTTTGAGAAACACCCATCCAGATGGTTTGCGCTTCTTTTAACTGGACTGCTTGTCTTTCTGTTTTGAATTGTAAGAAAGGAGCTTGTAATACACTGTGGGTACTAGGCTTTTGTCAGGTACGAAATGTCACATATTCTCTCCTGTTCTGTGGGCTGCCTTTTCTCCTTCTGGCAGTGTCTTCTGACCCTCCTCGCCCGACTCCACCAGTGCAGCGCTGGCTAGAGTGGGAGCGGGCATCTCTATCTTGTCCCTGAGTCATGGAGAAAGCAATCTTTCACCATCGAGAATGACGTTAGCTCAGTTTTTTGTAGATGTCTTTACTGGGTTGAAGAAGTTTCTTTCTATTTCCAAGTTGTTGAGTGATTTTATCGTGAAAGGCTAGTGGATTTATCAACTGCTTGATGGAAAACTGTAATGTAAAGTGGGAGTTGGAGGGAGAGGGCTCCTCTGTGTTGTCAGCCATCCTTGTACCTGGAGTAATTTCCGAGAGAGAGCTGAGAGGGAGGAAGCCAATGGGTCATGGTTCAAATGCCACCCTCTCTGTTCTCACCAGGACTTAATAGATTTTCTTGAATGAACATTTCTCCATTTGCTATATGCCTTTAGGACAATTTCCAGAGATCTTAAATAATTGATACTTTTAATTTCCCCCAGTTAAATAGTTGGTTTGTAGGGAGAGTGTCCCCCGAGTTGCTTATGCTGCCAATCCCTGAGTCTTGTTCCTAATTGCTTGTGGCACAGCCATGGTGGCCCGGCGCATGTTGCGCAACCATGAAGACGCGGCGTGTGTGGGTGCAGCTGCTGGCCATCGGGTGCACAGAGGGTAGTCTGGAGCTCTACCTCTGCTTCTCGCCCTCCATGTGGGCAGAGCTCATGGAATCCCTCTGAACCTCCATTTCCCCATTTGGAAAAAGGAAATAATAAGAGTACCTACCTCTAAGAACTCCTTGAGAGTTAAATATAAGGATTTAAATGAGGTAAAGCACCTTGTTGCTGGCAGGGACTTGCCAAACATCAGCCTCCAGCCTCTGAATGCTCCTCTTTTAGAACATGGGTGCCTATAGCCATTCTGGAATCTTTTGCTGACTCCCTGGTCAGCTTTGCTGAAAGGTAGCGAATTCACTTTCACTTTTCACTGTCATGCACTGGAGAAGGAAATGGCAACCCACTCCAGTGTTCTTGCCTGGAGAATCCCAGGGTCGGCAGAGCCCGGTGGGCTGTCGTCCACAGGGTTGTACAAAGTTTATCCAGGACAACTATAGACTGAAAGAAGCCTTACTGCAGAAGGAACTCACCTAGTCTGGTTGGCAAGACGAGGAAAGTGGCTGAGCGGACATTAAGCTGAGGTCTGATACCTGGGATATTATTTGGCACTTGTCAATCCTGCTGAGGGATAGACTATACTATATTTAACTGGTGGGCTGCCGTCTACGGGGTCGCACGGAGTCGGACACGACTGAAGCGACTTAGCAGCAGCAGCAGCAGCAGCTCTCTTTCTGCAGGCGTCTGTTACTGTCTCAAAGCCCCCCCTACCCCTTTCAGCTCAGCGTGGAGTCCAAACCTTGCCAATGACATATATGTCCGGGAACAGACTTGAACCTCTCTTTCTGGAGTTCTACCCTCCACACCTTACTGTTCTCTCAAAGGAAATGTACTATTTTGTGTGTCCAAATGGGAGAACATCTTGCGCCATCCACCGCCTGCACAGCATGTCAGCCTCTGGTCAGTCATCCAGCCTGCATCTTCCCCTCAAAGCCCTGGGGTCAGCCAGAGATTTGACCTGCTGCCCTGTCAGTGGGGACCCAGCTGTTTGGCCACTGGGAGAGGGGAGGAAAAACTAACGTTCTTGGAAGATAAAGTAGTGTCCCCACTGGCTGGATGAGGGCCGCTCCCGTGGGATTTGTCCGGCTGGTTATTTTCTCGTTGTCTGGAGAAGAAAGAATTGATTAGTAAAGGCCTCTGCACAAGAGGGAAGTGGATTTCTGAGAAGCCAAGTTTCATTTAAGGGGAACATTATGCTGTGAGTTTCATATTATGACAAAAGTGAAAACAACCTTTATAAAAGGAAGCTTCCAGGAAGCCAGGAGTATGGTCCCACTGGGCTCTGCTGAGAAATGAGGTCATCTGGAAAGTTTCTCCCAGCTCCAAGCCTCAGCAACGCCCAGCTGGGCACGTTAACAGGGAGTATGTGCCCAGACGTCAAAGCGGGTCCAAGGAAAATCCAATACTGAGTCTAAAGATAGGCTGTGTGGTTGGTTGTTTGTTTTTAAAAGCTAGATCTTCTGGGAAATTCGTAGAGTCTCTGAAGATAGAGAATGGAGGTCTGGGGCTGTGGGAGTGTCAGAACTGCGGACGTGCTCTGACATGTACTGAGGCAGGCGCAAGAGCCCATCCAATGAGATATCTAGCAACTAACGGACACTGAGAGCCTCTGTGAGGCTCAAACCAAATTCCCCTTTAAAGAGACGATGACAAGTGAAGTAAATAGGCAATGCCTGTGATGATTCATTTGTCCCTAAACAACTGCCTCTGACTGAGGCTGCGTGCCATCCAGAGTGGGGCTGAGGCTGCCACAAGCCCACTATCACTTCAGTTTCCAGGAGACCCAGTGAGATGTTAACAGGGCCCAGGTCTCGGGTTCCCCTTCTCCATGTGAACTACATCTTTCTTTTTGGCCAGCAGCACCAGTGTAAACTGAGAGATCAGGTTGCTAGAGACAAGAGGCCATTTAAGGAACAAATATCCATTAAGCTCCTCCTAGTGGGCTACGCACCATGCGAAGTGCTGGGCTAAAGGGATGAGTCCGGCTTACTGTCTCATCCCATAGATGATGTGTGGCTGACATGAGGCAGATATAAGCATTATAATGAAACTGCAGACAATGTTCCATGAGAGATGAATTCAGAGGGAGACCTAGGAAGGCAGATTCACGTTGAGCTTCAAAAGCACTAGCATATTAGCAGGTACATCGTTGTCTCTTCTGGGACAAGAGAAGCACAGCAAAGCCCATCAGAATCGGAAGCCAGAAGATATGTTCTCCATACACAACAAAGAAGGTTTTGTGCAATAGAAAGAGCTCAAGGCACAGAGCCCAACAAGGCAACACCAGCGGGTAGAGATGAGACCTGAGTGTGTGCGGGGCATTCAGTGTTCTGCAAGTCAGTCTTCTCTAATTCTTGAAGCCTGTGAGGCAGGGTCTTTACAATTACACATTACAAATGGGAAATCAAAGCACGGAGAATTTGGTAACTTGCACACTGGCTCAGGAGGTGCTGAAGGACAGGGAAGCCTGGTGTGCTTCAGTCCATAGGGCCGCAAAGAGTGACTGAACAAAACACTGGCTCACAGCTAAAGAGCAGCAGAGCCTGTATTCATCGCAGCCTCCAGAGCTGAAATGCTTCAAGCCATCAGAACGAAGTCTTAGATCGGCCACAGACCTCATCAGTCCATGACCTTGACCTTGCCCCATCCTCTGGACCTGTCTCCCCTGTGTTTTGAATGAGAAGGGTGTTATCCAGAAAACCCTAAGGTCCTTTCCATCTAAATCCTCTGAGACTCATTTTTCTGAGGGGTGGATTGAGAGGAGGAAAGGAACAGGGAGGGACAAGGAAAGTTTAGGGAGTTTGGGTGGGAAGAGGCAGAAGACCAACCCCCCACTGAGGCCTTGAATGTGTTTACAGCATTTTCCACCTGTGTTTGCATGGCCGGGAGCAGTTTCTATTCTGAGCACGAAACCCTCCCGCCTCAATGCACAGCCTGAGCAAGACAAGACTCCTGCTCGAGGCGCAATCAGTGCTGAGTTGCTCACGCTGCCAGAGGCCTGGCACCTTTGAGATTTTCCCTGGTGGCTGATTGGCCTGAGCAGAGCCTGGAAGCTGTGCCAAGCCCTCCCACATGGCCTGCCTCCAAGCTCAGAACAGAATTGCAGCCTCAGCAGGGTCTTCCCTGCCCCAAGCAGTAGGTAAGTAAGCAGTAGCTAAGTAAACAGCTCTCTGACACTTGGAGAGATGCATCAATCCCCAGGCTATGCTCTGGTTTCCTTCCAGAGGCCCAGGTCTCTTTCTGCTCCTGCTTGCTGTGTCCCCAAAGAATGCTCAAACTACCGCACAATTGCACTCATCTCACATGCTAGCAAAGTAATGCTCAAAATTCTCTAAGCCAGGCTTCAACAGTACGTGAACCATGAACTTCCAGATGTTCAAGCTGGATTTAAAAAAGGGAGAGGAACCAGAGATCAAATTGCCAACATCCACTGGATCATCCAAAAAGCAAGAGAGTTCCAGAAAAGCATCTACTTCTGCTTTATTGACTATGCCAAAGCCTTTGTGTGGATCACAACAAACTGTGGAAAATTCTGAAAGAGATGGGAATAACAGACCACCTGACCTGCCTCCTGAGAAACCTGTATGCAGGTCAAGAAGCAACAGTTAGAACTGGACATGGAACAACAGACTGGTTCCAAACTGGGAAAGGAGAACATCAAGGCTGTACATTGTCACCCTGCTTATTTAACTTATATGCAGAGTACATTCGGAAAAGGCAATGGCAACCCACTCTAGTACTCTTGCCTGGGAAATCCCATGGACAGAGGAGCTTGGTAGGCTACAGTCCATGGGGTCGCAAAGAGTTGGACACGACTGAGGGACTTCACTTTCACTTTTCACTTTCATGCACTGGAGAAGGAAATGGCAACCCACTCCAGTATTCTTGCCTGGAAAAGCCCAGGGATGGGAGCCTGGTGGGCTGCCATCTATGGGGTCACACAGAGTTGGACATGACTGACGTGACTTAGCAGCAGCAGAGTACATCATGAGAAATGCTGGGCTGGAGGAAGCACAAGCTGGAATCAAGATTTCCAGGAGAAATATCAATAACCTCAGATACACAGATGACACCACCCTTATGGTAGAAAGTGAAGAACTAAAGAGCCTCTTGATGAAAGTGAAAGAGGAGAGTGAAAAAGTTGGCTTAAAACTCAACATTCAGAAAACTAAGATCATGGCATCTGGTCCCATCACTTCATGGCAAATAGATGGGGAAAGAATGGAAACAGTGAGAAACTTTATTTTCTTGGGCTCCAAAATCACTGTAGATGGTGACTACAGCCATGAAATTAAAAGACGCTTGCTCATTGGAAGGAAAGTTATGACCAACCTAGACAGCATATTCAAAAGCAGAGACATTACTTTGCCAACAAAGTTCCATCTAGTCAAAGCTATGGTTTTTCCAGTAGTCATGTCTGGATACGAGAGTTGGACTATAAAGAAAGCTGAGCACCAAATAATTGATACTTTGAACTGTAGTGTTGGAGAAGACTCTTTAGAGTCCCTTGAACTGCAAGGAAATCCAACCAGTCCATCCTAAAGGAAATCAGTCCTGCATTGGAAGGATTGATGCTGAAGCTGAAGCTCCAATACGCTGGCCACCTGACGTGAAGAACTGACTCATTTAAGACCCTGATGCTGAGAGGAGAAGGGGACAACAGAGGATGGGATGGTTGGATGGCATCACTGACTCTATGGACACGAGTTTGAGTAAGCTNTTGGAGAGATGCATCAATCCCCAGGCTATGCTCTGGTTTCCTTCCAGAGGCCCAGGTCTCTTTCTGCTCCTGCTTGCTGTGTCCCCAAAGAATGCTCAAACTACCGCACAATTGCACTCATCTCACATGCTAGCAAAGTAATGCTCAAAATTCTCTAAGCCAGGCTTCAACAGTACGTGAACCATGAACTTCCAGATGTTCAAGCTGGATTTAAAAAAGGGAGAGGAACCAGAGATCAAATTGCCAACATCCACTGGATCATCCAAAAAGCAAGAGAGTTCCAGAAAAGCATCTACTTCTGCTTTATTGACTATGCCAAAGCCTTTGTGTGGATCACAACAAACTGTGGAAAATTCTGAAAGAGATGGGAATAACAGACCACCTGACCTGCCTCCTGAGAAACCTGTATGCAGGTCAAGAAGCAACAGTTAGAACTGGACATGGAACAACAGACTGGTTCCAAACTGGGAAAGGAGAACATCAAGGCTGTACATTGTCACCCTGCTTATTTAACTTATATGCAGAGTACATTCGGAAAAGGCAATGGCAACCCACTCTAGTACTCTTGCCTGGGAAATCCCATGGACAGAGGAGCTTGGTAGGCTACAGTCCATGGGGTCGCAAAGAGTTGGACACGACTGAGGGACTTCACTTTCACTTTTCACTTTCATGCACTGGAGAAGGAAATGGCAACCCACTCCAGTATTCTTGCCTGGAAAAGCCCAGGGATGGGAGCCTGGTGGGCTGCCATCTATGGGGTCACACAGAGTTGGACATGACTGACGTGACTTAGCAGCAGCAGAGTACATCATGAGAAATGCTGGGCTGGAGGAAGCACAAGCTGGAATCAAGATTTCCAGGAGAAATATCAATAACCTCAGATACACAGATGACACCACCCTTATGGTAGAAAGTGAAGAACTAAAGAGCCTCTTGATGAAAGTGAAAGAGGAGAGTGAAAAAGTTGGCTTAAAACTCAACATTCAGAAAACTAAGATCATGGCATCTGGTCCCATCACTTCATGGCAAATAGATGGGGAAAGAATGGAAACAGTGAGAAACTTTATTTTCTTGGGCTCCAAAATCACTGTAGATGGTGACTACAGCCATGAAATTAAAAGACGCTTGCTCATTGGAAGGAAAGTTATGACCAACCTAGACAGCATATTCAAAAGCAGAGACATTACTTTGCCAACAAAGTTCCATCTAGTCAAAGCTATGGTTTTTCCAGTAGTCATGTCTGGATACGAGAGTTGGACTATAAAGAAAGCTGAGCACCAAATAATTGATACTTTGAACTGTAGTGTTGGAGAAGACTCTTTAGAGTCCCTTGAACTGCAAGGAAATCCAACCAGTCCATCCTAAAGGAAATCAGTCCTGCATTGGAAGGATTGATGCTGAAGCTGAAGCTCCAATACGCTGGCCACCTGACGTGAAGAACTGACTCATTTAAGACCCTGATGCTGAGAGGAGAAGGGGACAACAGAGGATGGGATGGTTGGATGGCATCACTGACTCTATGGACACGAGTTTGAGTAAGCTCCAGGAGTTGGTGATGGACAGGGAGGCCTGGCGTGCTGCAGTCCATGGGGTCAGGAAGAGTCAGACACGACTAAGTGACTGAACTGAACTTGCTGAGTTTCCGTCTCTAGGGTTTATGAAAACGCTTAGCAGAGAGGCCAACCAGCACCGCCTCCCAGAGACCTCCTGTTCCCTTGAGCCCTGAGCCCATGGCCAAAGACGCCCAGTTGCTGGTGGGAGTCTTTCAGGCCTCGGGACCCCATGGCCATTCGTCCCATTTCTCAGGTTTGGGCAGCTCCCTGTGCTCATAGCCAGGCCACTTTTCTCTAGCCAGGGTGCTCTCCCCACTACTGAGAGCTTTCTCCCCAGCTCCCTGGTGCTCCACAGTGGACGCTGCTCTCCTCAACTTCTCTCCAGCTGCTGACCCAGTTCACTCACCCCAGTGCAGCGACTTTGCCCCCACAATGGACTCTCTTTAGCTGCTGTGACTCTGCAGTTACCGCAGGCATGGATGGGTTTCTTTCCAGGGGCAAAGTTGATCCCTCGCTTGCTGGTAGAGCCTGAATTTTCATAGCTGATCTACCTTCCTCCCCTCTGCTAGTCATATGCTGGGTCACTTGGGTCCAGTCACCTGGGTCCATCCTCTGCAGGGCATCCATATCCCACTCCCGGACAACAAGAAGTGCGAGGTGGCTGGGGTGGCCCAATGCCTTCTAAAAAATGTTTCCCTGCTATTAACATAAGCCTCACTCGATCACACCTTCCTCTCCTTCCACTCAACGTGGTCATGACTGTTGAGAAAGATAAGAACCGTTTCCAAGTGTAAGAGGGACCTAAAAGTGTGAGGGTGAGTGCAGAGACGGAAAGAACCTGGGTCCTTGAAAAGGTCTCTGAGACCGTCACTTAAGCAGCAGTGGAAACCCCCATTCCTGGGGCTTTTTACGGTGTGAGATAATAAAATCCCCTTTGTTTAGGTTTTTTTGTTCCTTACAGATGAAAGCATCCCGTGGTAGAGTGTAACTTACCCACACCCTTTGCTAGGTTTTGCATAAAGAAAATGTCATATATCAACCCCCCCTGTCTCTTTACTCATGGACCAAATTGGGCCCTCATCCTGTTTTGGTAAATAAAGTTTTATCAGAACACAGCCATATCGTTCATCTCCAGGTCGTCTGTGACTGCCGCTTGAGACGTGGCAACACAGACGGCACAGGCCGCAGGTGAGAAGATGCTTACACCCTGGCCAGCCCCTCAGCTAGACTCAGTGGCCAGCAGAGAGGCAACGTTCCTCAAAACTTGCCCCAGATTATGGAGGCACATTAAACGGGGACTCCCTGGGAAAGGCGGCACTGCCATATTCCAGAGTGTCCTGAAGTTCCAAGCATCAGGCCGCACCTGGCCACGAAGCCTGTTCTGAGAGGGGCGTGATTCATCTTCTGTGTCCACTTGGCTAAGCCATGGCGCCCAGCTGTCTGATCAAACACAAGTCTAGATGTTGCTGTGAAGGTATATTTTTTTAGGATGTGACTGACATTTTACATCAGTAGGCTCTGAGTAAAGCAGATTTCCCTCTACAGCGTGGTTGGAGCTCCTTCAGTCCTGAGGCTTCCCTGGCAGCTCAGGCAATAAAGAACCTGCCTGCAGTGCAGGAGACCAGCGTTCAGCCCCTGGGTCAGGAAGGTCCCCTGGAGAAGGGAATGGCCACCCACTGCAGTATTCTGGCCTGGAGAATTCCATGGACAGAGGAGCCTGAAGGGCTGCAGTGCATGGAGTTGCAAAGAGTCGGACACGACTGAGCCACACACACAGCCAGTCTTAAGGCCTTGAGGCTACCTTAAGAGCAATGACTGAAGTTTCCTGAGGAAGAAACGATTCTGCTTCGGGACTGCAGCCTGAAAACCCTGGCTGAGTTTCCAGACTGCCGGTCTGCAGATTTCAGACTCAAGACTGCTACATCAGCGCTTATCTGAATCTCTAGCCAGTTGGCCTGCACAAAAGATTTTGGACCTGTCAGCCCCCAGGAATTATTTATTGGAATTGTCAGATGAGCTAATTTCAATAAATAAACAAATCTCTATCCACCTATCACAATAGGATATATAATATAATATATATTTCCTCTTTGTGTTTCTCTTGAGAACTCTATTATACCATTCTAATTCTGCCCCAGGTGTAAGGTTGACATCTTAATTATTACAATGAGGGAGAGTTTTCAGAGTGAAAAAAAGAAACAATTTCCAACGGACACACAATTTAAGAAGTTTGGTGATTATACAGTGTTGTCCTTTCTGAAGGGCTTCCCCGCTGGCTCAGATGGTAAAGAATATGCCTGCAGTGCAGGAGACATGGGCTCGATCTCTGGGTCAGGAAGATCCTCTGGAGAAGGGAATGGCAACCCACTCCAGAATTCTTGCCTGGGAAATCCCATGGACAGAGGCGCCTTGGGGCTACTGTCCATGGGGTCGCAAAGAGTCGACAGGACTGAGCAACACACACGCACACACACACACACACACGCGCGCACACACACACACACGCACCCACACACACACACACACACGCACCCACGCACACACACCCACACACGCACACACACACGCGCACACACACCCACACACGCACACACACACGCGCGCGCACACACACACACACACACACACACACACACACACACCCTTTCTTAAACAGTCAGGGCCTTAGTTTACAAAGTTTGAGAAGGAAGCTTGGGAATGGGCAGCTTCTGTCACAGCAGGGGCGAAACAGAGGTGGCTTTGATAGCAGGTTCAGAGGTAAGGTCAATGCAGCTGAAACATCTTTTTAAACCCAGGGTTAACAGGTCAAGTCTGGCCAACTTGCCCCTTCCCCACTGGGGATGCTTTCCATTCCTCGGGAAGCTGAGTGCTTAGAAAACAAGGTAGAGGAGGCCACTCTTCCCTGCAGGCACGGTAGCAGCCTCATTCTCTGTGCCGGGGAGTCTCCCCAAAGTGCCTGAGGAGGATCATTTTGAAATTCACAGCCCAGGAGCTAGACAAACGGCCCTTGTTTGTCAAATACTTCATTTTTCATCTGGAAGATCGCCTTCCTTCGGCTGCTTAATATCCTGGCTTGAGGGAAGGTCCTGACACCCCTTAGTTCTCAGCCTTGAGTATCAGTCAGTATTTTGTTATTCATAGAGATTCTGGCTCCCAAGCAACACAGACTCTCTCTGGAGGGAAATTCTTAATTAAGATGCTCTCCTTTGAAAAGCATTGTCCCGTAAATCCTCCTGCTCTTTCAAGTCCAGCCATTGTGTTCAGCAAACAGTCTTGCTTTTTGTTAAATGAATCAAAATATTAAACAATTTCAGGTCATTTTCTATTGCTAAAATTATAGTTACAATGAAAATGCCGTTTGTCCAGGAGTTTTGCATTGCGAGTTATTTTCATCCTATTGTTAAGATCATTAACTCCTGATCATTACAATATCCATTCATAACAATCAACTTTCTGGCAGCCCCATATTGTCAGCATCCTCCGGAGGCACAGCCACAGAGACAGTGGAAGAACATATGAGGTGTGGGTGAGTGGGGAGGTGACACAGGTCTGGGGGAGGCATGGGAAGGCAGGGAACATCCAAGGACATGGAGAGATGTCCCTTCCCTAACTTTCTGATTTGTACTGTTGGATGAAACCATCACCACCGCCCCCCCCTCCCCTCAAAATCTGTATGTCCAGTGACAGGAAGGTAGGGAGGAGAGTGTGAAGAGGAGGATCTTAACTGATCAACCAACCAGGCCTGTGCGTGCTCTCTGCCTAGAGAGGTTCATGCCACCCTTGTCCTCATATATGTTTTTCAAGCACTTCTGGGCACATTTACATCCTCTTCTTGGGGCTGAGTGGAGAAAAGGCTGGAGCTAAGCACTTATTTTTCCCCAAAGGAAATTTCAGCAGCAATCTTTAGCAATTAATATATCACCTTTTAAAGAAAACTCTCATCCTCCTAAGAAACCCAGGGCCTAGCACTTATTAGATCGGCAGCATGGAATATTTTTCCAAAGCATAACTTAAAGGACAAATAATATGTTAAGTGTGTGTGCCCATTTAAGGAGAAGGCTCTTATAGGGCAAACATCGTTGAAATTTACGTCCATCTGTAGAATAAATTCTCATTCTCAGCCTGCCTCTGGAATGGGTTGCAGAGTTCCATATATTAACCTGAAGTTATTATTCATATGCTAACAAATGGAGTTAATGAAAACTATTTTATATAGGAAAGAAACGTAGATGGTATGCAAATTATTTGGACATTGTCTGAAAACTGGCAAATCCTGCTGCACATTAAGATCACACAATGGGGTGACCTTGCTACTCAAGGATTCCACCAAACTGAACAGGACAAGAAGTATTCTGTAAGTAGAATCTTCCGCTAATGGGTTCAATAAAACAGAACCCTTTAAAGTAAAGAAAATCTACTCGAAACTAGATCTTACTGATCTCAATCAAGTACAATCATCCAGTTGTTTTCCAAAGATATACATTCAAAACCTGCAGAATTTTTGAAAACTTGCTTTAAAAACTCACTTGTCCAGAATCTTCTGCCAGAGAACGTAAAAGGAGAAAATCATACAAAGTCACCCACAAAAAGCCTTAGGAAATTACCCAGTAATTTTAATTCAAACTCCACTTTACCGTTTTAAAAGAATGGCCTTGAAAAATCATCTTCATCGTAAATATTATTTATGTTAAACTATATGTCTATTTTCTTTCAAGACTCAGAGAAATCTAAATTGAATCTTAACAGCATGTGATTATACCCAGGCATTTTCATGACTTGCCTCTCAAAACACCAGAGGGAAGAAGGTAATTTCTCCGCCTTATGGGTCTCCCACATTGCAGGCAGATGCTTTAACCTCTGAGCCCACCAGGGAAGCCCCCTCAAGGATCTCGTGATAAAGAAATGACATACACGGCGTGCAGGAGAGCAGTATGTGTGGGCCAGGGACTGGCCTTTCAGACAGTGGGCAAGGGAAGACTGCAGAGGAGAGCAGTTTGTGTGTAAAACCTGAAGCAAGGGAAGGAGCGAGTCCTGCAGGCATCTGGGAGAAGAGCCTCTCAGGCTGGGGGAACAGCAAGGGCAAAACCCAGGAGGTGGGAGTGGGCCTGGTATGTGGGAAGAAGAGAGGGAGGGAAAGTGGGAGGAGATGAGGTCAGAGAGGCAATAAAAAGGGCAAGGTCATCCAGGGAAAGCTAGCACGTAGCCCAGGGGTCACACGCGGCCTGCCACCTGTTTTGTTAATAGTTTTACTGGAACTTCACCAGGGTCCTTTGATTTGCCTATCTATGGATACTTCCAAACCACAACAGCAGAATTAAGTAGTTGTGACAGAGATCACTTAGCCTACAAAGCCTAAAATATTGAATATCTGGCCCTTTACAGAAAAGACTTACCAACCTGGGGCTGAAACAAATAGTAGTTTACTGGGGGCCTTTCCTGGTGGCTCAGAAAGAGGAGAATCTGCCTCAAGTCTAGAGAAGGCACTGAAGGCATTGTGCAGCGACTCCATGAAGTTACTAAAGGCCCAGACCCCTTTCATCTTTGGGCTCCACCAGCTTTAGTATGTGGACATGTTGTATCATAACCTCAAAATGGTTGCCAGTGTTCCAGACA
>SJYX01017258.1:216103-238217 GCA_006410675.1 Oreotragus oreotragus
ACTGAGGCCCACAGTGAGAAATATATTTTATATAACAGCCTAATATACCTAAATGAATCATAAGGTAAGCACAATTTTGTAAGACACAATTTTCTATTTTTAAAATACCAGTCAAATCACCTACTAACTGAACTTCATGGCACACTGTTGAGCTGTGAGTACAGTATGGAAAACACAAATTGTCACGCTCCGTTACTAGGGAGTGGCACATGGCTGCTCCAGACAGTTGCTCTCTCTTGCTCTCTCCCTGTTTCTGTCTGTCTCCCTCTCAGCTCTTTTTTTTTTTCGAAGTACTGTTGACTTGTGATGTTGTTAGTTTCTGGTTTATAGCAATGTGATTCAGTCCTATTCCTTTTTCTTATTCTTCTCCATTATGGCTTATCACAGGATATTGAATATAGCTCTCTGTGCTATACAGTAGGACCTTGTTGTTTATCCATTATATAACAGTTGTGTAGCTGCTAATTCCAAACTCCCAGTTCATCCCTCCTCTAAGCCCTCTCCCCTTTGGCAACCACAAGCCTGCTCTCTGTGTCTGTGGTTCTCTTTCTGTTTAGCAGATAATGTTCATAGGTGTCACAGTTTAGCTTCCACATATAAGTGAGATCACAGGACATCTGCCTTTCTCTTTCTGTTTACATCGCTTAGTATGAGACTCTCTAGGGCCACCCATGTAACTGCAAACGGCAGGAGTTCATTCTTTTTTATGACCAATATTCCATTGCATGTATTTACCACATCTTTGTCCACCATCCGTCAGTGGATGTTCAGGTTGTCTCCATGTCTTGGCTGTTGTAAATGGAGCTGCTGTGGACACTGGGGTCCGTGTATCTTTTTGAGAAGCCAAGGAGTGGGACTGCCGGATCATATGGCAACTCAGTTTTTAGTTTTTTGACAAACCTCCTTACCATTCTCCATAGTGGCTGCACCAATTTTCCTTTCTTTTCTTCTCCTCTTTGCACCTAAGAGTCTACACAACACCGCCATGAGTGGGCTGGGGGCAGGTACGGCGCCGTTGAACACTGAGGGAAAAGGTGATTCTCCTTCTGAAGCTCCTTGAGGATGGACACTTGTGCTCTGTGTAAAATGGGGTTAGTAACAACCATTCCCGGGAGGTCGTGGGGATTGGGTGGGATCCCTACGCTAAAGCACCTACAGAGTGTCTGGCGCACAGTGGGACTGAGGGACACATCAAGCTGTTCCTTAAAGCCAATCATCACTTCAGGCTAGTCCTGGTCCTGAAGATAGCATCGGCGTGATCAGCCAATCAGCTGATCTCAAGTGCTGGAAAGCCCCAGGGAAATTCTTTTACCTAGGTACTCTGTTCACTTATCCTATTGGGCATGAATGAATGCTCAGAGGTTGAGGGCTACGTTGAATTTTATTTACTGTTTGAAAAAAAAAAAATTTTTTTTTAACTACTTCTGAAGCACCCAATTATTGTCCTCAGCTTTGGTGACCAGACCATTGGGCTCTGCAGGAGGTCCCTGACCACAGGGGTGTCCTGAATTGGCAGAGGATGGGCTCCTCTTCATGAAATCGGGCAGAGACAGCTGAACGATCCTTGGCCTGGTCATCTTTAGCTCCCCCATTTTTACGGTGGGGGAACTGAAGCCCAGAGCCATTGCTGCAGGGCAAGGTTATGCAGGAAGTTGATGGTGGAGCCAACAACCTCTTCACCCCATATCCGGCAGCCCTAACAACAAGGATTAGTGCAGCCCCCCTCAAATGGGCTCCAGAGGCTCATAGACTCAAATCCCAGGCTGACTTTTGCCTATGTGGGAACCTGCATTTTTCTAAAAGGTCCATATCACATTCTAAACTGGCCATACGACTCTTAAAATATCAGGAACCACCGACTGAGAGGAAAGTCAAATGGTTCATGCTGGGGGAGGGAAGTCCCAAGGTCAGGGTTGGGGTGGTGGTATAAAACAGAAGTCGGATTGTCGTCAGCCCCTTCTCCATCCCTTCCACCCCACACCCCAGAATTACTGAACTATTCGAGTTCCCCAAAAGGCCGTGGTCTTCTGTTCACTCTGCCCCCGCGCAGATAAATCCCCCTGCAGCAGGCGGTAACTGGCGGAGAAGTTATCTCCTCTTCAGCGTCTGAGGATCTGATTTCTTAAAGGCGGGGAAGCTCTGAGAGGCAACGCCAACCTCGCGGCCGAACTGCAGACGGGTGGCCCTTGAGCAGAACCTAACGTCGCTGGGGCCCTCCTGACGGCCCCTCTCCTGACAGGCGCGCTGGCAACCGCGGGGCTCGCACCGCACCTCTGTTGGAGACCCGAGCGTCTGTTCCCGCGGGCTTCCTGGCCCTGGCCCGCGTGCTTGCTCCTGCCGACGCAGTCGGGGCTGCTTGCTTCTCGAGTCTCCCTCAAGCCGCCCTCGCGGTGGTCCCGGGACCCCCGCCCAGCCGCTGCCCCGAACCTTCCCCGAGGCCCCTCGGCACCTCCCCTGCCCTCCCGGGCGCGCNTTTTTTTTTTTTTTTGGTCATTTTTTAAAAACAAGTTGTTCTGTTTGCAGTTTGGAATCTGTCCTTTCAGAAGCACTTGTTGACAGAGCGGGGCTACAGCGAGGGTGGCCGACACACTCTGGATTAATCAGCGCGACAGGAGCCCGAGCCGGAGCACCTGCTTAGCGGATGCACCGCGCGTCGACACATCCATCACCATCTGTCTCGCCTCCCGCCTGCTCAGCCGCTTCCCACCGCCTTCGGTCCCCCCTGGTGGCCAGGGCTCTTCAAATGCCAAGAAGGACGGGACATGCGGCTGCTTTCGTCCGAGCTCTTTCGGAGCTTCCCACCGCTGAAATTAAGACTCTTTTGCTTACATTTGTAAACTAAGTGGGTGTAACGTGAGAGTCGCGGAAGGGAAATAAATCTGGAAACGCTGAAATGCCTTTTGAGAGTCCCATTTCTAATCATACCTGCCCTTTAAAACCCACGTACAATCCTCACGGTAAGTTTATCTGTTTCCCAGTCTCCGATTGCTCTCTACAATTCCCCAGCGTGACAGGAACAAGATTTCATTATCACTCAGACCTGGCGCTGGGCTAAATGCAAACATAGGGCTCTCCCTGTTTCCATAAACTCTCTCCTTAACAGAGCTGAGATGGAGCGTGGGCGACTTGGAAACACGAAGTTAGAGACCACCGTGCTGCTGCCGTGGGGTGGGGTGGTCCCAGGGATTTTCGAGAAGGCAGGATAACAGCAGGAGTGGACCCCAGCTTGCCCCCTGGAGGAGTTCAGCGTCTCTGCCACCACCCCGACTGTAGCAGCGGAGAAGCTTCTCCCATCAGCTACTTGTTTTCAGGCCTAGAACGGGCCTTGTCCTCCCTGCCTTCTCCCCGGCCATGCCTTTCTGAGTAGATCAGCTGCCTTACAGTGCAGCCCCTGGATTCAAGCATGCACTTTTTTTTTTTCCCCACCATGAGTGTTTAAAGAATGACTAAATAAGGTCCCCATCGGAAAGGCCCCCATCCCAAGTAAAGGCCAACTGCAGTAATATTTCAGAGTTGAAACCATGCTTCCTTCATGCTAGGAGGTGCCATGTCATTTACTGAAACAAAACAAAACCCAAAGGGCCACCACATTTGTGAATAACTGCAGTTTGTTAAAGTTCTCTTAAAACATATGGGAGAGGGAGAAGTAAAAATAATCAGAGGATCACTGTAAGAAAAATCTTTATGTCTGACACCTGGGAGACCCCTGGAGAGGAAAAGAAAAACAAATATAGTATATTAACCTATATATGTGGAGTCTAGGAGACCAGTGCAGGTGAACCTATCTGCAAAGCAGAGATAGGGACACAGACCTAGAGAATGAACGGGTGAACACGGACACAAGACAGGGGAGATGAATTGGAAGACTGGGATTGATGTATATGTACTATTAGTATAAAATAGATAACTAACCAGAACCTATGACAAACCTAGACAGCATATTCAAAAGCAGAGACATTACTTTGCTGACAAAGGTCTGTATAGTCAAAGCTATGGTTTTTCCAGTAGTCGTGTATGGATGTAAGAGTTGGACTATAAAGAAGGATGGACGCTGAAGAATTGATGATTTTGAACTGTGGTGTTGGAGAAGAATCTTGAGTCTCTTGGACTTCAAGAGTAAGAGGAGAAGGGGTTCACAGGATACGATGGTTGGATGGCATCCCTGACTCAATGAACATGAATTTGAGCAAACTCCAGGAGATAGGCAAGGACAAGGAAGCCTCACGTGCTGCAGTTCATGGGGCCACAAAGCATTGCACACAACTTAGCCATTGAACAATAACAACTGTATAGGACAAGGGAGAAAAAGGAAGTACAATGTGTTTGTAGGACATATATTAAGCATACACTTAATTTTAATGTCATGTGTAAAACCACTTTCTTCCCCAAGGTAACTCACAGCACTCACATTATCGTCTAAGCCAGCTAACTTTTAAAACATTGCAAGGCCCTCTAATTCCTCTCTGCTGTCACACAAGACATGAGGATAGGATGGAGGCATCTAGAAGGTAGGAAAGTTGAGGAGTCAGGAGAAAACTAGCTGAGTTCATTCCCATGCCCATGATAAAAAGAGGTCTTTTTTGTCCATGATAAAAAGAAGTCTTTTTTGGCTTGGAGGACCGATTTTACCCAGGTTACAGTGTAACTGTATTATATGCCTTTTCCATTTTAACGTAAGACCAATGTTTGTTCAATTTATAGTTACATAAGCTTGGGAAATGTGGTGGGCGGTACCAAGGGAAGAACAGTCCAGAATGTTGAGCTACATTTTATCCTTTTAACCACAATTTTTTTTTTTCAAACACGGTGTTTTTGAAGTATTTATTAATGTAGGTAGGGTTTACTTTGGTTGTCTATGAAGGCAGAAACCTTATTTTCTCCTTCAATTTGTATCTGTGCCCAGCAAGGATCAACAGCAGCTATTAATCCTATTAAACATTTGACCTATGAGACATGTAGTACTTTAAGTACTGTATTAACTGGTTCCTGGGGCTGTAATCTTAACCACCACACTATATTGACCCCATAACACATAGATAAAACATAGTAGCACTTAACAAATATTTTTTTAGCTATGCATGACTTGAGGGAGAGCTTTCGGGGGGAGTCTGCTTTCTGGTTATTCCCTTTTTACCTGTGTATAGCTTAACATGGAGGGACATGTAAGAAAAGAGAAGAAAATCCCTTACAAGCACAAACAAACCAGCAGATTCATTCTCCCTTCCCTCGGTCCATTTGATAATCCAAGCACTCTGGTCTATTGGCCTAAATGGATGACCCCCTAAAACTAACTTACTTATTCTTGGCCAATGATGATTTATGAGAATTTTTCTTGTTTTAACTGCTTTCTGGATACTTAAAGAAAGATAATAAAAAATATATTATATGATATCTCCACTTTGCCAGTGGTAACATGTGGTTAACAGCACTCTCAGCCTGCAGACCCATTCTGCAAGTTTATCAGAACAGGCATCTTCTCAGAGAGGTGAATTCACTTCTTCCTCTCATTAGCTCACAGAATCTTTTGGTTACATTTCATATTTCTGAACTTGAAGCACACGTTTGAAAAGACAATGGATGAAAACCATTCTATTAAAAAGATGGAGCAAGAAAACAGTGCTCTCTGATGACTGTATTATTTTGTTTCTGTGACTGAGATTCATAAAATCTACAGGCGAAGGACATTAGAAATGATCTGGCCCAACTTTCTGGACTTTTAGACTGAGAAACTTAAATAAAGCCATAGAACATGTTTTGACAGTTAAAACTGAGGTCTCTTGATATTCCTATGTTTCGTGAATTGCATAAAATAAGAAGGATTACAATGGAACAGATTTAAGGAAAAAACCCAGGAGTGGGTGGACTAGAGCTGTTCTTTAAAGAACCAGATATATAGTGCTGTGAGAGAAAACACAACTGCTTGGCTAGAACAACATGATTGAGGAAGGGCAACCTTTAAGGTCATGCTGAGAAACCAATTTGAAGGTGAGTTATGAGCAAGTCTGCAGAAAGTCTCAAACACCAGAATTAAAAGTAATGCTGTATTGTTGATGATTCTGTTATTATTCATTCAATTGCATTCACAAATTATGCCTCAATATTTAGAAGATTGATTCAAACTTGGCCTTAAAAAAAATCACCATGGAGACCATAGCTAACAATTTTGTTTCCACCAGGAAGTCTCTCATAGACTGTCAAGCCCAGAGCACTTAAATACTGGCTAAAAAAAAACTTCCCATCTGAAAGAAAATCAGTCCAGATTCATGTAACTAAGCTTAATGGAAGGAAATTTCTCCAAAAGGTTAATTTCTGCCTTCAGCAAAGCCTTCATAATGGGCCATTATATGGTAAACAGTGGAACAGAAGAATGGGGAGTGTGCATATTTGATGTCTTTGCAAAGCAATTTGGAGATAAAATATGACACAAAGGTCCAGTCCCTGAGAAGCAACCCTATCCTTGCCACATGAGGTGATCTATATGTGACCTAATTGATTGTTTTTCTCTAAAGACTTGTGATTTGATTTACTCTCAGGATTCTCTTTCCTAACAATTTTCTGGCCTCTACTTCCAAGCAAATCTACACAGCAAGAAGAAAAGGAATGCATTTCCATATACCCTTTGTACATAGGCCCAATACACTGTCCAATCAGCTCCCTGTCCATACAGTCATCCATTTCAGAACCTGAAAGATCTGGACTATTGACATTAATCAAATGATTTAGTAATGTCCCAAAGTCTCCTAACCACTGTTAAAGGTGTTGGAAAAGCTATAACACTGGGTTTAGACAATTGCTTGGTTGTTTATAAACACGTTAGGGAAATTCACAGGATACATAAGCAATAGTGGATATAAGAGGGCTCTTAAAGGGAGCGTTGGAAGGAACTTTGAGCTAGGTCTTGGGAATCCTGGATCTGAGCCCTATTTCTTTCTAGCTTAGTGATCTCAGGACTCATCATCTTTCACTTCAGAGTCTTCATCATAAAGTGTACAAGCTACATAAGACTCACTTTAAATTCCTTCCATCTTTATAGTTCTGTGATTTCACAGTTATATTCATTGTGTCCCTTACAATGTCAAACACAACCACAAATAGGCATTTAATAAACATTCCTAGATAGCGTCACATATGATTTTTTTTTACTTGTATGTATTCCCCCCAAACCATTCCATATTTTAAAGTACTCAGCTATACACTCTGCAAATTGCACATTTCATTTCATTTATATATTTAGGCAACTATGATGCCTTCAGGGTTATGGTTATAAATGATGGTATTGACTTGTTTTAAGAAGCAAATAACTCCAGGAAAATGTGTCCCAATAGAATTCAAAGCATTTCCATCCAAAGTCCTCCTCCTCAACCACAACCACACACACACACACACACACACACACACACTTAATGTGAAGTTTCAAAATGTACAAAATTTTAAAAATTCATGTTAGCATGAGAGAATACAACAAACTAACAACATCACCAGAAAACACTCTTAGTCATTTTGTTGGTGTATTTTTTCCATTAAAGTAATTAACTTTTTTTATGTGGATGCCTATAAAAATAATGTTGAATTATCATGGATAATTCCTCTGTTATCATTTTAGTTCCTAGATTCCAAAATCCTAGAATGCAAACACCAATTTGATGTCATAGCAGGTGGATATGCTCCTTTATGATGCCAAAAATTACACTGTAGTAATTGCTTATTTTTTGAAGAGATTTTTCTATAAGAGAAAATGTTTTTTTAAACAAAAGCATCAAACCAAACTGATTATTTCTAAGTAAACATCAGAGGCCCACCTTGCTTTTTGGCAATTATAAAATAAACTTATCTCTTAAAATAGAACCCCCTATTCAATGGGTCTCCTCTCGATGCTAATTGCTAACCTGACACTCTTCTTTCATTCATAGTCAGACCCCTTCTACTTAGTTAAGTGTTAAGTATATTGCTACATGCATCATCCCATCTGCTCAGAGTTGTCTGAACTGAAAGGCATGACAGGGTTTTTCTTTTCACTCTGGAAGGTTTTTCAGAGATTAAATTACTTGTCTAAAGTCACACTCTCAGCAATTAAACTGGAACAAGAAACCACATCTCCTAATTCACATCTCAGCAATATTTTCACTGTATTTGGCACGATGGAAAGGAGTGAGCCACACTGATTGTATTATTCTTTGTCATTTACTCGTGATCTTTTTATTAGATTTGAGGGCAAGATAAATATAAGTTTGATGGTATGGTTTCTTGTAAGCATAGTACAGAAGTGAAAAGGGAAATGCATAATAGATTGTTCAGATTCGAGAAAGCCAAATTACACATACACATACCTTTGCCTATCTGCTTACCAAAGTATCATTCAGCTAAATGTTGTATATTGGGGAATTGGAGAAAGGCAAGTAGGTGGTCTCAAGGCAGAGGCATCTCGTGGTTTACAGAGTCCGGAGACAATGCTCTGTGTATCTGTGAATATGATACATAAGGCTTCAACTGAACACCAGAAATGAATGTTGATGGCCATAAGTATGGATATTTTTGGAAGTTTGCCAGTTATATTTAAAGCTGAAACAATGGCTGTCTGGACACCTGAATTCTTTCAAAAAGCACTAAGCTGACTGGTAATACCAAGCAGTTCTTGGATTTTAGAAACTCCTGAGTGTTTAACTGGTTATCTGAAAGGGATTTCTGGACTCTTATGTAATTTTGTGACTTTTTAGTCTGGGAATCTCATGTAAAATATAAGTAGAAAATTTAAGTTTGTTTATTCCAGTAAAATACTCAATTGCCAGAAACTTCGTGATTGAAAAAGTTTGTGATAGATGAGATAGAGGAGCTCTTTCTAAATTATCAAAAGGAAACCTTGGGCTTCCCTGGTGGATAAGAATCCAAGCGCCAGTGCAGAGGACACGGGTTCAATCCTTGGTCCAGGAAGATCCCGCATGCTGCAGAACAACTCAGCCTGTACGCCTTAACTACTGAGCCTGTGCTCCTTGACAAGAGAAGCCACCACAATGAGAAGCTCGTGGGCAGCAAGGAAGGATAGTTCCTTCTCACTACAACTAGAGAGAGCTGGCACGCAGCAATGAAGACCCAATGCAGCCAAAACATTTAAAAAAGGAGCCTCTAATCCATATGTGCAAACACATACATGTGGGAAAAAATGACTGAGTGATAGATCACACACACACACTGATCTCTAAGACTCATATCTTCATCCACATATATAAAGGCTCCACTACACAATACCATGTTCTGGAAAAACCAAAAGCAGTGAGTCAAGCCGGTCTGGGTTGAAACACCCACTCCCCTCCGTGTTCACTGAATAATCTCAAGCAAGTAGCTCGACATATCTGAGTCTCAAGGAAAATCAGAGTTATTGTCAAGTTCGACACAGACTACAACTGGGTCAGAATTTTTTTTTTTTACAATCAAGGCATCTCTTGGACCAGAAGCTCTCTCATCCTCCTGTATGAGCTGTGTGCTTTCTATGTCTTTGGTTCTCTCTGTCTCTTCTCTACCTATGATTCCTCAGCATTGCACTTTCTGCCAACACAGGGGCTTAGCATCTTGACATCTTCAATTTTCATACTGTTCTTCTTGGGCTCAACTTTGCCTTGTAATTTTTCAGACTGCTGTTCCCTGAGCTAAATAAATCATTATCTCAATTCTCTTAGTTTAAATGGCCCATGAAGGGGTCTGATTGGCCTAGGTCATTTTTGAAAGGTTTATTTTTATTTCATAAGCTATAATTACTTGAAATAAAAATATAAAGTTCTTAAAATTATATATATATGTGTGTGTGTGTGTGTGTGTGTCTCTTAGTCACTCAGCCATGTGTGATTCTTTGCGACCTCAAGGACTGTAGCTGACCAGGCTCCTCTGTCTATGGGATTCTCCAGGCAAGAATACTGGAGTGGGTAGCCATTCCCTTCTCCAGGGGACCTTCCTGACCCAGGGTTCAAACCTGGGTGTGCACACACACACACACACACATACACACACACACACATCTGCTGCTTTTGAAGTATTTGTTCACCTTTGGTCTAATAACATCAATGGAAGCCTTAAGTGAGGTTGTACAATGTTCAGTTAGATTTCTCTTTCCATCAGTGGCTTTGAAAGGAGTGAGTGCCCCAGCGGTCTGTCATAGGCAGACAGACACAATGACTGAAACTTCTAGGACACTGGAGCTTTGAAATTTTCTCACCAGTGACTGCTACTGATTATGATGAGCAATCCTGGATTCTACTATTGACCTCTAATCTATGTACTGTGCACCTCTCATCAATGCGTTCTGTCTAGATCTTAGTCTTAAAATAACTTTCTCTGTTGTCTGTAAATTCAGCTTCTGTAAGGCATAAGGAATAGAGAGTCTTAGCTTATCTCAAACAATTTGTTAAAATGATAGGCAACCAGGCTTCCTAGAGACTGAAACTTTGTTCAGGTCTTGACAATAGTTCAAAGAAGGATGATGCAGAGACATTTTGGTGGCTGTCCCATGGCTTACTATCCTTCAGACTATTGCTTTGGTGCCTTGGCAATTCTTAACTACAACTCCTGTTGTTAGCACTGTTTTCATATGTGTCTCAAAGTCCAACTCTTCAGCAAAGAAAAATCCGGTTAACTTGGAAAGTCACCATCAGGCAAAGGTCACTCTTGTTGGTATTGAGCTTCTACACCAGGTCACTTCATGAGCCTAAGGACTGCCTATTAACAGGCTGTCTGGGGGTCAGGAGTTAAACCCATTGTATTCAGGACCATGATGTTGCTGCACAAAAATATAGCAATCTACACATTATTGATACTCTTGGAAAGAGGTTGTGTACATGGCGGGTACACTGATATTCAGAAGAAGTCATTATAACCATCAAGCATCTTGCTTGGCCTGAAAGTTTCAAAGACCGGACACGCTTCAAGGTTCAGAAATAGTTGTATTCATTTTGTTCAGAAAAAGACTTATATATTGAGGATAAAGTAAGAAGAAATAAAGTCATGGAGATGGAAGTTGGTAGAGCCGATCATAATGAACTCATTCAACTAACTTCTGTAGGAGAAAGGGGATAAAGAAAGACTTACAAACCTAGAGAAAATTAAAGGGGATAGATTAACAGAAAAGAAGCATGAGAAGAAAGTGAGGGCAAGGGAAACAGGAAAAAAAAAGAAAAATAGGAAGAAAAGAGGGGAGAAGCAGCAGATATTAGTGTTTCCTTCCCTTAGAGATTAGAGTCTTTCTGTTCTCCTTGGTCCCATGAAAAGAAACTCTTTTCTCAAGAAAAGAAGAAAATCTCCCATCAGTGACAACAAGCCTGTCAGCACCAGTTTGGTGGAGAGCAACTTAGGTTTGGAAAGAACAAGGCATGAGATAGCATGAACATAAGTATAATGTAGCAAACATGCTCTGAGAGAAAAGAAAGAATATTGGTATTGGTGTAGAGAAAATACTTAGGTTTGGCTCTAGGAAAAGTTTCTAACTAGTAGCATTAAAATACACTTTCTTAAAGGGACCAGATATTCCCATGATTGCCTGGTGAGTCTTATGGTCACGTGTCCTGTCTGTTAGGTTCTCAAAATGTGTTCCATGGACTAGCAGTGTCATTATCACCTGGGAACTTGTTAGAAATACAAATCATTGGACCCCATCATATACCAACTGAATCAGAATCTCCAGAATGTGAGCTCAGCACTGTATTTCAACAAGTCATTGAGGTGACTTTTAAGCAGCTAAAGTATAAGAGACACCCAAGAAGGAAATGTTATGACTGTTTTCATTAGGCACTTGGTGAAATGTCCGATGCTGAGAAGTGAAGTCAGGTATCCAGGGAACCTATGAACTACTAGACTCTGGTTTCTTCCCTCCCACAGTCCCCCTCTATTTGTCAGGCTTCTTCCCACTTCTGAACCCTAATAAGTTCCAGAGATACTATTCCCCTCTCTCCTAAACAGAGAACAAACCAGGAGCCTGAAAATACAGTCAGCCTGCTAAGCTCCCTTTCCATTCATTGGATTTTCTGGGATCATGATTAACAATGAATGGACACAGAGCTTTTCAATAGAGGAGCTCTTCAAAGGTACTATCACAAGGAACAGGTCTCTACTTCAAAGTAATATGCTAGCCACAAACCCAATCAATAAGCTCTGGGCACTCTCACAATAAAATTGAGGCTTGAAGCATTCTGCTAAGATTTTACCCCCTTCTACCTTGAATAGAATTAAAAGTTTTCCATGTCCTTGCCCATGAAGATCATTCATTTCGCCATTGAGAAAGCAATGTCCTTTCAGGGAAATCTGTGTGCAGCATTGATCAGCTGATTTATCATGGTGCAAACATCTGTGTATGTGAATGCACATGTACATGTTACATGTGAATAGGCATTCTGTCTAGGCAGACAGAATGATTTAATTTTCTAGATTTAATTATTTTCTAGATTGAATCTAAAAATCCTATGTCCCTGCTACAAATGTACAAATTGAATGCAAATCACCTACAGTAACTGAAATACGCATGGAAAAAATCCCTTTTGTATATGTAAATGTGATAAGTATTTCAGTGTGAAGTCCCATCTGGGCTGATAACTCCCAGAAGTCATAATGACATCATGGCCTTGTTGGGGAAAGTAGAAGGTCTCTGTTCAATGCACATGGATTCAAATTTTGATTCTGCCACTTATTAGTTGCATGACGTAGGGCAGGTTTTTGAACTTCTCTGAGTTTCCCTGACCTAGTCTGTACAATGAAGAAAGTAATAGTTAACCTTAAGTTTTATAGTGAGCATTTTTGTGAGATAATATTGATAAACAAATTGAAATTAGAGAGTGGTAAATGATGAATGCTATGATAAAAAGACGTGTCCTGGCTCTCAGGAATCACGTAGTGTACTTGTAGAGAAATGACAGACACATGTGAAGCATCAAACCTCCATAAACGAGATAAATGGCTAATCAGTGGAGCATGAAATGATATGGATAATTATGTAATGAATGGTTTAAGGAGTCATAGATGGAGGAACAGAGCGAACAGGAGTTATAGAAGATATTCAGATGAGGGGCAATTTAAACTGGCTATTGAAGGGAGGGAGGAAGAGCAAGACAAGGTGATAACACACAGGATAAACTTAGGAGATGGTGAATAGCCCACTTTGGCTGAAAAGTTGGCTCTGGGGCCATGTGTATTTGAAGATAAGCCTAGAAAGGCAGGCTGGAATGGACTAAGAAACCTCTGAATGTCAAGCAAATGCATCATATGGACAACTGAAGGAGACTGTCGTTTCAATTCATTTTAATCTGTCCTAAACCCACATAATTCAATAGATCTAGTTATCCCTTCTCTCTATTTATCATGTTTTCAAAGTTACTTTGCTTGTATAAGAGGGAAACAGGGGCAGGAGATAAGATATGGGCACATCACCGTATGACTGATGTTGAGCTCTGCTGATCCTATGGCTTTCTTCCTCACCTCTTAGGCCTGAAGCCTGTGGCTCCTTTCTGCTGCAGTGTTCTGGGGAGGAATCCTTTTGCATTTTTTGTGTTTTTACTTTTCATATGCTTTGGTCATATTTCCCCAGTGAGATCAGAAAGGCGCTTTTTCACCCAGGTCTTTCATCATAGCTCTAATAATAAACTCGTTCATATTTCTTGGGCTTCTCTGGTGGGTCAGATGGTAAAGAATGCCTGCAACACAGGAGGCCCAGGTTCAATCCCTGGGGGGAATGGCAGCCCACACCAGTTTTCTTGCCTAGAGAATTCCTTGGACAGAGGAGCCTGGCAGGCTTCTTCTTACCATTCCTAAATCCGTCCTCTATCTCAACTCTTTATTCTGAACTTCAGCTTTTGCATTTATAATTCTTCTCATTGGTAATGACTACCTAGAAATTTTTACTCATTACCTCTTTTCCACGCTAGATTGTTTCATTATGAATATTTTTATTTAGTTTTATATAATGAATAAAAATAGCTAGATTCCCTTTTTGATCCTAGTAGATATTCTGTGTCACTTGGTGGCATAATTTATAGCATTTCCATTTATAATTACAATTATTAAATGTTGTTAGTCTTGTTTCTGTTTAGTTCTTTTTACTGTTTAATTTCTTGGCTTTGTTTTCTTGTTATGCCTTTTGTTATATGAACTGAACACTTTTACTATAGTTTTACTGGTGGATTTCCAATGTTAATACTATTACTTATGATATTAAGGCATTCTAAAATAAAATACTATTATTAAAATCAGCATTATTTTTTATTTATTAAACTTTGTCTTTACTAAATTTCTGATTATAAGCTAATTTTGTCTTTAAGGATTTATCTTATTTCCTAACTAACCAAAATATGTAATCCAATCAGTGGAAGGTTGAAAACTATAAAATTAGCTTAATCCCTCCTTGTGACCGAGTATAGGTGCTTTCAAATAAGCCTATATGGAGACTTCACTGAAGAGCTTCTTGATGAAAGTGAAAGAGGAGAGTGAAAAAGTTGGTAAAGCTCAACATTCAGAAAACTAAGATCATGGCATCTGGTCCCATCAATTCATGGCAAATAGATGGAGAAACAATGGAAACAGTGAGAGACTTTATTGTTTTGGGCTCAAAATCACTGCAGATGGTGACTTCAAAAGACACCTGCTCCTTGGAAGAAAAGCTATGACCAACCTAGACAGCATATTAAAAAGCAAAGACATTGCTTTGCCAACAAAGGTCCATCTGGTCAAAGTTATGGTTTTTCCAGTAGTCATGTATGGATGTGAGAGTTGGACCATAAAGAAAGCTGAGTGCCAAAGAATTGATGCTTTTGAACTGTGGTGTTGGAGAAGGATTGCAGGGAGACCCAACCAATCAATCCTGAAGGAAATCAGTCCTGAATATTCATGGGAAGGATTGCTGCTAAAGCTGAAACTCCAATACTTCGGCCACCTGATGCGAAGAACTGACCCATTGGAAAAGACCCTGATGCTGGGAAAGATTGAAGGCAGGAGGAGAAGGGGACAACAGAGGATGAGATGGCTGGATGACATCACTGACTCAATGGACATGAGTTTGAGCAAGCTCCAGGGGTTGTGATGGACAAGAAAGCCTGGTATGCTTCAGTCCATGGGACCGCAAAGAGTCAGACACAGCTGAGTGACTGAACTGAACTGGAGACTTCGCTGGTGGTCCATGGATTAGACTCTGCACTTGCACTGCAGAGGGCACAGGTTTGACCCCTGGTCACGGAACTAAGGATTTTAAGCTCAGATGGTAAATAGTCTGCCTGCAGTGTGGGAGACCAGGTTTGACCCCTCGGTCAGGAAGATCCCCTGGAGAAGGAAACAGCAACCTACCTCAGTATTCTTGTCTAGAAAACCCCATGGATGGAGGAGCCTGGCAGGCTAGAGTCCAAGGGGTCACAAAGAGTTGGACACGACTGAGTGACTTCATCTTCACATTCCGGGAACTAAGATCCCATATGCCACATGGTGGGGCCAAAAAAGCCCCAAGTAAGCCTATATGGATAAGCATTGGTTTATTAAGTTAATTTTCCTTATAGATCTGAGCACTAGCACAGTACAGCCTTCAATTCAAGTGGAAAAAAGATACCCAGGGACATGGGAGTGGAAGTCTATTTCATGAAAATTTCATTGTGTTTCAAATCCATCAGCACACATTGCTAGATCCACTGCTGTTGATGGATACATGGAGAGGGAACACTCTGAGAGTGGGGGAGGCAGCCCCTATCTGCTTCTCCTTTGTCCCACTCTGAGCCCAATGGTACCTCTGACAGTGAAGCTACTTCTTAAGATAGAGCTAATCTTATTGCACCATCTTTGCCCTAATATATGGAATAAGGTGTCATGACATCAATTACAAAGCACTGGGAGAGAAGTAGCTCCACTTACTTCTATTTATAAACTTCTTTCTCTTACCGTGAAAACTCTGCTCTCTGCAATGGCTACCAAATCAGTGTCCTTGAAGGCTCCATCCATCCTGTCCTTTTTAAAAATTGCATTATATTTTAGAGTTTAATTGCTTCACAATGTTGTGTTAATTTCTGCTGTACAATAAATCAGTCATATGCATGCATATATTCCCTCCTTCTTGAGCCTCCCTTGATCCATATAAGAGTTTTTCCTTAAGAACTAATGTGCACTTGTGTGTGAGTGTGTGTGTGTGTGTGTGTGAACACGGGGTAGGCAGCCAATCACTAACCATCTCAGGGTTTGAGTGTGACTTTAACTCTTAGGATCTTGATTTTCCTTGCCAAGTGTCTTCTGTCCTGCCATCCTATAGTCACTGCAGATGAGGAAAATATCAACCAACTGACCAGCAAAATTAAAAAGCATTCTAAAGAAGATCAGGAAGACTGATCAACTTTCTTCGTGGAAGAAACTTTGACTTATACCAAATGACATGGAAATCCATTCCCAATGGAGGGAAGAGAAGATAAGAGGGCAAGAAGTGTTTCTCCTGTTGCTGTTTTTGCTGAGTCACCTTGTTGAGGTGATTGGCTCCCTGAAAGCCCTGGTAAATAGAAGTTAAGTGAAGTTGAGGGGCAGTGAGAGTTAAGATTTGGAAATCAGAGAGCCTGACCTAATAAAGTAGATCAAGTATCTGTTAAAATGAGGCCACGGTTATATGGGACTCCTAGGTCTCTGGGAGCTTCCCAGGTGGCTCAGTGGTAAAGAATCTGCCTGCCAGTGCAGGAGACACAGGAGGCGAAAGTTTGATCTCTGTGTCGGGAAGATCCCCTGGAGGAGGAAATGGCAACACTCTACTGTATTCTTGCCTGGAAAATCCCATGGATGGAGAAGCCTGTTGGACTATGGTTCCTAGTGTCACAGAGAGTTGGACACAACTGAGCGATTGAGCACCATAGGTCTCTGAATAAAAGCTCACAATGAACTCTGAGCCCTGTGTTCCAGGGTGGCTGCAAAATAAACTCTAACCAAAAAAAATATAGTCACTGTGAATCCCTCACATTGTTCACAATATTCATAGACATGGTAGAAACCTGAGGAACCATTTCCTAACTCACAGTAGACATTTTTAGGAAAATCCTGCTGATTGGCACCCCAACCTAATTTTGTTTGGATGGGACCATATCCATCCATGAATACATCACTTACCTTTAAAAACATTTCTCTCAAGATTTCAGTGTGCTTCCTGTATTCCACATGCACAACACCACCCATCACCATCAACTCACTGAGAGATTCCTTCAGACGATCGCACGGTATTTTAACTGAAAACAATCGAAGGAAGATGGAGCAACAGTAAGGTTCATGGGTGCACTGAGAGAGGGTAAGTCTTGAAGAAGTTTGAAAATAAGATGCTGAAAATGAATTTGAGGAAGAAAGCATGAAGACTGTTGTCTCAAGATGATAAAAGAAAGGAGCCACATTGCCGAGGAGAACCACTTACTTTATGGAGGTTTTCTACCACAAAGACCATGGGAGGGAAAGGGACACACAGTTCACATCCAGACCTGGCCTCTGTCCTAGGTACTTACTTTGCACACACTCCTAGGACTTGCTGTCCTCATCCGCAAAATAGAGATCAGGGTAGTTACCTACCTAGCAAGGATCTCATGAGCCGTAAACACTCAGCCTAAGAAATGGGGCATGGAAAAGGACCATGGTCACTTGCTGCTGCTGTTGTTTAATGATCATTATTATCATCACCGTTTTCATAGATAAAATGGCTGAAACTTCCAAGCTGGAGTGTGAGAACTGTTATGCCCTAGAAACAAATTTTTGCAGATTTCCTGCTTCCACTGAATTCTCCTTGACAACCTCTACCCACAGTCTTTTTATACAAAACGAGCAAACCTCATCTTATATTTACTCAAAATATTGCTATTTGAGATGGTATTCTTTTACTAAAGATTTGAGGGCATAGGTATGGGGTCCAATGAGATCCCACAGAACAAGAAACGAGTTAAAATCACACATTCCATGTGATTTTTTAAAAAAATAAATCAGGCTTTTTCACGACCTCCTTTTTCTCCATGGAGCTGAGCCTTTGCTCATGTTGGGATGTCCTCTCTCTCCCTCTTCTTTCCTGCTAGAGCCCCAAATTTCTTTTTCTATATATGCACAGAGAAACAGCTCTTAGTCCTTTTACCCTCACAATGTTCACATTTACATATATCCCCAATTCATTGAGCAACCTCCTTAAAAAAAAAAAAAAACTAAGCCCATGGGCCACAAGTGCTGAAGCCTGAGCACCCTAGAGCCCTGCTCTGCAACGAGAGAAGCCCCCACAGCTGGAAGCCCAGCACCGGAACTAGAGAGTAGCCCCCACCTGCGATAACTAGAAAAAGCCCATGGAGCAGCAAGCAAGCTCCAGAGCAGCCAAAAATAAAGAATGAAAGGAAGAAAGTTTAAAAAAATACTCCTTTTCTAAACAACATTGGTGTGGATGTAAAAACCCAAACAAGAGGTTGTTTGAATGTTAAGTTTATCTCCAAAGGATCATTTTTCTCTTTGCATGTATCAACATTGATTGCCAATCACATCCTTAATAAAAGACTTTGACAGTTAGACATTTTTCACCAGATTTCACCACAATGAGTACCAAATGTCTGCCAGAGAGTGAGAGAAGCATTTTTTGCATTAACTCATTTTTTAAATTTTATAGCGGAAACCCCCAATGGTGGTTGATGATCTTTTCGAAGACATGAAAGATGGTGTGAAGCTACTTGCTCTGCTGGAAGTCCTTTCTGGGCAGAAACTGGTAAGGGTATTTTCTGTGACAAGATTTGTCAAAATGTTTCCATTTGGAATTCGGGGAGTGTAGTTTGGGGAATATAAAGGATGCTACCCATGTAAAAGTTTTTCTCTTCTGTAGTTGGTAATATATAGGAAACACTAGTCTATCAGTCACTTCTGGGAGCAAGGAATAAATTTTCTTTTTGTTCCTGGACACCTGTAGTAGCTTTAAAACATTATGAATAGTAGTAGCAACTTACAAGTAAAGGTAAACAGCTTCATTTATGGTCAGTCCCAGTTAACTGCTGCATCTATCTGTTTGGTATNATAGGAAACACTAGTCTATCAGTCACTTCTGGGAGCAAGGAATAAATTTTCTTTTTGTTCCTGGACACCTGTAGTAGCTTTAAAACATTATGAATAGTAGTAGCAACTTACAAGTAAAGGTAAACAGCTTCATTTATGGTCAGTCCCAGTTAACTGCTGCATCTATCTGTTTGGTATCCGGGAAGATAAGTTGGAAATTACTATCTAACACATTTTAAGTGCTTACTTTCCATTTGGAAAGGATTGTTGGTCCAGTTGTTTCCACAGTATTGAAAATTAAGCTCAAAAGCAACATGGCATTTTTAATCCATTGGTGGATATTCTTCATCATCAGTCATTTGTAATGGGGACAGCATGTTCAGAATCATTTGATTTTATATTCAGCAGAACTAGCAGAGTGAGAAACAAATTGCCACTGACCTATAAAATGTCTTTTTCTTCATTACTAAAATAATAAAATATTTAGTTCTATCTTACGGTTTTTTTTTTTTTCATTTTGGAATAGTAGAGAGGTAAGTAGAGAAGTAGAGAAGTAAGTAGTTTGCAAACATAAATTATTTATGTGACATTTCCCACAATTTTTAAAAAGAGCTTAGGAAATAATCTTCAGAATATTGTATAACACTAGACACTGTCCAAAATTAGATGTACTCATTTTTTCTTAATCTGTTGCATCTTGACAAAGAGCTGCTTGATCATCATTACTTGAATAACTGAGGTTTTTAAAGTGTTTTTGCCTAGTCATAAATTTCCAGTTAATTTCATGTAGGAGTCTTCAACATAGCTTTTATAAATGTAAGATAGTTGTTGGAAAATACAAACTGATGATTTTTGTGTAAATCATTATCTACTTGCATTCGTATTACAGCAGAGGCTTCCGGTGAGCCATCTCAGCTCACCTCTGATCTAGCCACGGCAGAGGTGGACAAGACCCACACCTTCCATCAGCATCTCAACTCAAGCTCTGTCAACACCTGTCTGAATTTCTGCCCCCAGGGCTTGTATCAAAGCCACAGATTGACAAGGCAACCCTGAAGTGTGGGAAAGTTAATGGTTTCAAAGGGGATGGGAGTCTGTGAATAAAAACTCCAGCCTGGCGTTTGTAGGAGGGACAGTTTCAAGGCTTATTTCACACATCAGGGAGTGAGTGCTCCATTGGATCCTCAGCAGAGCTGAGCCCCAGTTGCCCGCTGAGGAGACCCTCAACAGCACACCGAACGATTACAGATTATTGTTAACTAATTTTTCTTCCTTCCTTCTCTCTCTCTCCATGCATCCTCACTCTTGCTACCTGGGATCATCTCCCTAGTCAATGCATGCACCCATGTTCTTATCTCAGGCTCCGCTTTGGGAGAAATCAAACAAGACACGTGACAATCCAATTTGGAATCACCAGATGTATGCATGAGCTAAATAAACTGGATTAGCATTAGGATGTGAGAGTCATCAAACTGAAACATTTACCTCCTTGATGGTCAGGTGTAACTAGCCATCTTCATGTATCCTCCTGAATTAAGCTATTTACTTATATGAAGGAAACTTCATTATAATTCAAACAAGATTTAAGAAGTGTCTCATTCAAAGTGTCATTCTACTTGGCCAACAGTATACAGAAATCTTGATGGGCATTAACTGCCAAACTAAATGAATCTAGAGAAGCTATACATTTTGACATAATAATTCTACTTCTGTTTAAGTGCCATGGTAAGAATTTTAGAATCTTGAAGCTAGATGCAATTTCAGAAAGAATCTCAGCATTCTTATTTAACATAGAAGAAACTGGGACATAGAAATACAGTTTCTGGTTTAAATTTCAACATTCAGAAAAAGATCATGGCATCCAGTCCTATCACTTCATGGCAGATAGATGGGGAAAATGTGGAAACAGTGTCACATTTCATTTTCTTGGACTCTAAAATCACTAAGACAGTGACTGCAGCCATGAAATTATAAAGTCGCTTGTTCCTTGGAACAATAGCAGTGACAAACCTAGATAGTGTATTAAAAAGCAGACATATCACTTTGACCACAAAGGTCCATCTAGTCAAAGCTATAGTGTTTCTAATAGTCATGTATGGGTATGGGAGTTGGACAGTAAAGAAGGCTGAGTGCTGAACAACTGACGCTTTCAAACTGTGCTGCTAGAGAAGACTCTTGAGAATCCCTTGGACAGCAAGGAGATCAAACCAGTCAATCCTAAAGGAAATCAACCCTGAATATTCATTGGAAGGACTGTTGCAGAAGCTGAAACTCCAATGTTTTGGCCACCTGATGCGAAGAGCCAAATCATTAGAAAAGACCCTGTTGCNGCCTTGTTGTCAGACCTGTGCTAAGAGTTTTAGCACAATATGCCTCTCACACTTCTCACAGCCTTGATACTTTCAGTGTTCCCATCTTCAGATGAGAAAACTGAAGCCTGAAGAGTTACAGAGTTGTCTGGTTTTACCCAGATGAGTCAGGGATAGGGTCAGAATTTTTAGCCAGGCCTTATTATGCCAGATTTCTTTCATTTCCCCCAATGCCTTCAGCACCCTGTTTGCCCCGTGCTCCTGACTGTCCTGCACTTCCCACACTAGACAGACGCCTTTGTTTTATTAATCTGGCACAGCCCTGGGGGAGGGCTGTGTGTGATCTCTCGCACCAGGATCAGTGCCAGGCCAGTGACCGTGTTTTCTTAAAACACTGGAAAAGCTTTAATAACCCCACTTCACAGAGGAATTAAGTACGGTCATAACAGGTGAGGGCCCGAATTCTGGAATTCGTGCCCAGAAACGGTGAAGGACGGGGAAGTCTGGCTCGCTGCAGTCCTTGGGCTTGCAGAGTGGGACATGACTTAGTGATGAACAGCAAGCTGGACTCCAAAGCCTGCACTTGCAAGAAGGACCCTCGCAGGCTTCTCTGTGGTTTAACTGCTCACAGCACAGTCAAGATTTGTTGGCAGAAGCTATGAGTAAACAATAACAACTAAAATGCCATCTGCCTGCCTCCGACTCCCTTGAGTAATTCCTGAGCTGCCGCCAGCAGGGTGGGAGGTGCTAAGTGGGGCGGGGGGGATGGGAGGGAGAGGGGAGGAGGGGAGGAAGGGTAAGGAAGAAAATAGAATATGGATGCCTTA
>SJYX01017258.1:261215-288960 GCA_006410675.1 Oreotragus oreotragus
GCAGGCCGGCCGGGGCAGGTTTTGTCTTGGCCGTCCGCGTGGGGGAATGCTCCTGGGCCCACAGCAGGACTTGCGCGGTGGGACCCCTGAGGCTCCCCGGGAGGCCCCAGGGACCGGCCCCCGGAAGCACAGCAGCTGCGTTTGCCGAGCCCCTCTGTTTGCTCACGGGCCCCAGGGCGACTTGGGAGTGCCCAGGGCTAGGCTGCGAAACCACTGAGGGCCAAGGCTTTCTTTCTCCTCTCCCCCAACCTTCCTTGTTTCCCCACCTGTGAGGCCACCAGAGGCAGCAGCTGCTCCACATGTGGCTCATAACCTGCGCCCCCGGATGCTGCGGGTCTTAGCACAGCCTAGGAGGCAGGCCTCATTAATCACAGCTTACCCGGGAGAAAACTGAGGCACAGACACGCTAAATAACTTGCCGAAGGTGATAAGCCAGGTAGGAGAGCCGCAGGTGGGATAGGCTGTTATTCAAAGAAGGGGTCTCACTAGGACTTGCCAAAGCAGAGAGCCCTGGCGGAGAGGCGGTTCCCTCCCAGAGACCTGCCGGGGCAGTCCCCACCTGGGTTGGCGGGGTGGATAGGAAGGCGAGGTGTGGAGGAGACGCAGACCTGTGTGCTATTTACAGAAGTGTTTACTGGGGAGGTCTCAGAGTTCATGGATCACCGGGAGGTGCAAATAGAGAGTTCTGAGGATGCTGCTGTGGTGAGGGCTTGCGGGGGAGCCCGCATCCGGTCCAGGTTGCCCAGAAGCCTGGGAACACTGGTGCCAGCCCCTCGACGTTCTCTGCAGAGAGTGCCCTGGAGCCTTAGCATCACTCAGCCTCCCTCTGGGGGTCGCTGGTGCCTTGCCACTGTCCGTCTGTCTGCGGGAAGCCCAGGGATCAGCGGAGGGCCCAGTCCTCCTTGGTACGTCCCTTCTACCTGGCTGCTTCTCCTGAGACTCCCCAAAGAGCCAGTCCAGGGGGTCCACAGTGCCAGTCCCGGGCAGGGAGGGCTGCTGGCCAGGGAAGCGCATGGTGATGTGCTGCAGAGACGCAGTGGGGCAGCTCTTCGCACAGGAACGGGCTGGCCGGTGGGGTCTGCTCGTTCGCACCCTGGCTGCAGCCTCATCCAGCGCTGAGGTGGGCTGTGCCAACTGACAGATGGACCTCACGTAGTCATCCAGGCTGGGGGAGGCGGGGGGTTCCTCTCCAGCCCCTCCGGGTAGCATCTCCTCCGAGGTCTCCCGAATTGTGGGCAGGAGGGCCACAGAAAGCAAAAGCCGGGACCTCATGGCTGCCGGTGGCAGGGAGGCAGCAACCTGTTGGCTGACAGAGGACTTGGGGTGAGGGGCTGCTGGCCCTGACACCTTCCATGCCCCCTCCCCCATCTGAGGTCAGCTGGGTGGATCAGAAGCTGGAGGGTAAAGTCTGCAGATCCAAGACCAGGCTGAACTCCTGGGCTCCTTCCGCTAACATCCCTTAAGACTCTATCATTACTGTGGTTCAAGAACCTGTACAAATCAGGGAGCCCAGCTTCCTGGGGCTGGAGTCTGAGGAAACCTGGGTTTAGAACCAAACAGCTGTTCCTGACCCAGGGTTCTTTGGCAAAGTCACCTCTCCAAGCCTCCGTTCGGTACAATGGGGCTGTAAATACACCTCTCAAGGGTGCTGGGAAAACATGGCACGTTTCCCTCAGGGGAAACGCCTCTGAATATAAAGCCCCTCCGCAGCTGCTGTCACCGCTGGTCGCGAACCAGCAGTGAGGCAGGGCACGTCCCAGTGAGAGCTGCCCGCAAACATGCCCAACGCGATTTTGTTTTACCTCTAACCAGGGAGCAGTAGCCCTCCCATACCTGTAGCTTGAGGCGGCCTGGGGGTAGCAGGGGAGTTGGATGAGCAAGGAAGTCCTCAGGAAGCGCCCAGGAAACTCAGGGCCACGGGCCCAGGGTCGAGGGGTTGGAGCCCGTGTCCAGAGCCAGAGTGCTGTGAGAGGGACCAGGAGGACAATGCGCCAGGCCTCTGCCCAGAGTGAAAGCCTCCCTGAGCTGTCTGGCAAGCCTCGGGGCCTGGCCGCTGCCTTTATACCTTTCCACCGGCAATCAATTACTGTCACACGGCCAAAAATAGCAGCACTCAGGAAGGCTCTCAGAGGAAAACAGCTTGGCGGGAGGGGTCTGGCCCAGCTGCCAGCTCAGAGCAAGTGTTTGCACCGTGGGAGCTTCTGGGAATGTTTACTCCGCAGGGCAGGGGTGGGGTAGCCACAGCTCCTGGCCATCTCAGGGCACTGGGAGGGCCAGGGGCCTCCACTGGACCTCCACAGCAGCCCTAGGCTCTGCCATCTCCACCTGGAAGCATTCTTTGATACATCTTACCCCAGCAGCCCCACACCCCAGTCACTCTGGCCCAGTGCTGCCTCTGGCTGAGCCCTGGGCCTTCACCTGCAGGGGCCCCATCAGACACAGCGATGCGGAACTCAGCCTGGAGATGGCTGAGGCCGGGCTTCCTTGGGCTTGCTGAGCCGTGGGCTCTGCCCACCTTCCTCTGGGACCAGGGGCAGCCTGCGGGGTCCTGGTCTTGCTGATTCACAGATAGGAGCAGGCCGGGCTTCTGTATTGGTTCCTGGCTGTCTAACCAGACAGCTCTGCATCAGCACCTGCTCTAGGTACAGAGAACATAGCTGAGCGAGTCGTTACGTCCTGCACCCAAAATGCGGTTCAGGTCTTGGCTTTCGGACTTGGCTTCAGACACCACTGTCAGATGTTGACACATTGCTGGAGAGGGCCTCCGCTCCACCAGAAACAGCTCATGTCCAGTTGCAGACATGTTTATCCACAGATACCCGCCCCACGGGGGAACCCTGGGTGGAGGAACATGAAAAAAACCATAGCCGCAGACCAGCTGATGCTCTGGGGCAAGGCTGGGGCGGGGTCCATGAGGCCGGACACGCTGAGCCCGGGCCTTCAAAGACGGCTCTGGGGACCCCACTGTGAAGAAAGGTGCGGGGGCTTGGTCTGGGGAAGCTAGGGGCGGGGGCAGAGCCTGAGGTCAGGGCTGAGCCGCGCTGGGGACCAGCTGCCTCGTGCGACTCACATCTGTCCCTGCACAGACAGCAGGGGGCCCGGGTCTGAGCTCCCCTTCCCTGGATGGAGGGAACGGCCTCTCGGCCTGCAGCTTTCCTTGGTCTTATCGGAGGAGACCCACAGCAGGGGAGAGGGACCTCCTTCAGCACCCAGCCTGGGTTTTCTCACTATCCTCTCGGGACCTCTGACTCACTGAGCCCATCCGGCCTTTGCGGGGACGGCGCGCCGCCGCCTCGAGCCTGGGCAGTCAGTGGCCCTGGGTGTTTCTGTCGATGTTACTTGTTTTCTTTTCAGCAAAGGGTGCAAGGCCGTTCCAGAAAGCTGTGTGTATTTCTCATAACCTTGAACAGAAGAGAACTATTTTCTTTGTGGATAGCAGGGTGTTTTTAAACTGTTACTAACCATGAAATCAATACTGCAAGACACCCTGTAAGTGTTGCCAGGGATGTGAAACTCCCACAGGCTCTCTGTTCTCACAGTTTTCAGTGCCAACGAGGAGAAAGAAATGGCGCTGATGAAGCTGTAATAGAATGGTGCTTGGGAGAGCACCGGGAGAGTGAGGCATTCAGCTCGTTGCCGAGAGACCAGTATCAGAGCCAGCTAGGAGCATGTAGCTGGGGAGACCTGACTCGGCTGAAGGGCGAGGCTGCGAGGGTTTCTGGGGGTGCAGACAAAGCAGCTTGGCACAGGGGCGCGTGTGGGCTTGGTCAGCTTGGCACAGGGGCGTTGGAGGTGGATGTGTGCAGACAGAAGCCAGAAACAGGCCAGGAAACAGAATCAAGGACCCGAGGGGAGCAAGTGGGAGCGGGCTGCGAGTGCTTCCGGAGGACTGTTGATGAGGACCTCAGGCTTCAGCAGCAGATGAGTGGCTGTGCCACCTGCAGACCTTGGAGGATTAGGGCTGGTCAGGGACACGGGCTGGGGGCTGTCGTAGGTGCTCTGAGTGTGTGCCACTAGCGGGGCGCAGGACTGGCCCTACCCCAGGCGGTGAGGAAGGCAAGACCGGACTTGAGGAAAGAGGCCCGCTTGGAAATCGGGGCTGGGGGCCATGCTGGTCCTGCTCAGCTCTAGTGGGCATGGGATCCAGTGCCCTTGGCACGTTCCCAGCAGGACCAGGTGACCGTGGGCCCCCCGAGCAGGCGCAGCGCTGGGCGGAGAGCTGGCCTGGGTTGCACCAGTGTCTGCGCAGCTGTGCTTCCCTGGGGCGTGTTTCCTTGCCGCTGTGTGGACGTGCCTGCCGGACAGCAGCTGCGTTCCTGTGGGACACCTGACTCAGCGCCCTGTGCCAGCCCCTGCGCCCGAGCAGTGGAAGGGCACGCCTCAGGCTTCCTCTCCAGCGCGGGCCTCGTGCCTGAGAGCACAGAGAAATTCGTGGGCCTTCCCCTAGAGGAAGACGGGACCCTCGGGGGGTCGGCTGCATCTGGGGGCCTGAGTGCACATGTGGGTTCCGTGGGCAGGGGCTGACTTCTGAGCGGGGTGGGAGGGTGGTCAGTGACCCCTGAGTGCAGCTGCTGTGAGAGGAGGGCTGAGCGCCTGGGTCCCCACAGGAAGAAGGGGCTCTGATCATCGAGGGGCTCCTCAACATTTCCTGGGGACTGAAGCGGCCCATCCGGCTCCAGATACAGGATGACAGGGAGCGCGTGCACCTCTCCTGGACACCCGGACAGTCCAGCTGCCATCCGTGAGTGCCCGCTGGGTGGGGCCCAGGTGGTCTCCATGACAGCCTAAAGGTACTGCTTGGAGTGTGCAGGGCCAGGAGGTTGATCTCTGTCTCTTCGTGAAAGCCCCGTTTCTGTCTGGGGCGGGGGCCGGGAGGGGAAGAGTAGCCCACCCTCAAGATGGTCACTCCTATCACCCCTTGACTGCCTCAGCCCAGGACCTCAGCTGCCAACCTGAAGCCTCACCCCAGAGTGGTTCTTCTCCATGACAACCAAGTCACCCCTCTCCTGGAGCGTGACCCAGGCTGCCCTCACCTCCACTTGCCCTTCCCAGACATTCCTCGTCTGTAAGAGAAAGAGGCCTCCCAAGGCCGTCTGCAGGCCAAGCCTCTCAGCATCTCCTGTTCTGCCCTAAAACACACAGGTTTAGCCTCCAACGGCTCTGCTTTTATTTCAATATCAGAGTTTATTTTTACAAATTTATCAGAATTTATTTATATCAGATTTATTTGAATATATTAAGAACGTTTTGATTGGGATAAAATTGTTTTCTAGTTGTCTTAACAGATGTTTGCCTCCTCCCACTTCACACCCAAAGACGGGCAGTAAGCTGCTGAGTTTTGCTTGCTTCCACACGTAATAAATCCTTCTTAGAGTCGGAAACTCAAAACACCTTCCCTTCAGAAATTCAAGTAAAGTCGCTGCTTTCATCGCCCTTTGCACGCCGGTGCCCCGGTGCATCCCCAGATGTGCCTGGTCACTCACAGTGGATCTGGGGCCTTAGAGCTTCAGGTTCGGATGGGCTCCTGACAAAGGAGGCCCCTGGTCACACGAGAAGTCTCAGACAAGGCCCCGCAGAGGCCCCTCAGTGCCTGCTGGGCGCCTCTGTCCACTCCTCCCAGGTTCCTTTCCTGGTGTGGCTACTTCCCATGGCACCCAACCCTCCGGTCCAGCACCGGCTGCCCCGGCTTGGAGTCCACCTTCCTCGAGGCCTGGCGGTTAGCCCCCTCCAGGATGCTGCTGTGCTGCTCCCCGGGCCAGGAGGCAGCCCAGAGGGGCCAGGAGGCAGGCAGCCACAGAAGCCGACTGCCTCGGTCTGGCGCCCGGCATGGGTCTGCGTGGCTCAGGACAGGCCTCTCAGGTCTGCAGGGCAGAGCCCCTCTCCTCCCAGCAGACACTGGCAGGCTTGTGCTTTTCTTTTTTATCTTTTACATTGACCATGTGTGAAATCCAGCCTCAACTCGGCCTGGCCTGCTCTGGCCTGTGTCTGGCCCACAGAGGCAGCCGGCCTCCTTTTCTCTGATCTGAACCACCTTTCTCTGCCAGCAGCCTTCTCAGCACCGCGACTGTCTCTTTTCAGGAAGGAGCCACCTGTTCAAGATGGCAGAGTCACTGGCCGGGAACCCGGCGCTCGGGCCGGGCCCCAGGAGGAGAGTTCCAGAGACAGACCAGGTCGGTGGGGCCCCGTGCAGCCCAGGGCCCGGTCCCACTCACCTGGGGTGGGGGGGCGGGCGGGGGGGCTGGCTCATGACCGCCATCTCTGGAGATCAGCCTTGTGGAGTAGCAAAGAGTGGCTTCGTTTGCATTCAAGAGCGTGTGTGCCAAGCTGTTCTGGTCGTGAGACTCCTTGTGACCCCGAACGGCAGCCCGCCAGGCTCCTCTGTCCATGGAGTTCTCCAGGCAAGAATACTGGGGTGGGTCGCCATGCCCTCCTCCAGGGGATCTTCCTGACCCAGGGCTGAAACCCACATCTCCTGCAATCCCTGCACTGCAGGCAGATTCTTTACCAGCGAGCCACCAGGGAGCCCGGCCCCTGCTAAATCTCTCCTCAGCCCAAGGCATTCCTATTGACTCCTCACCCAAGGACAGGGAGGCGGAGGCTTCCAGAGGTGCTGGGTTGTCTGACTCCCTGCAACGTGCGGCCTTCTGCAAAGGAGGCCACCCGCAGAGAACACGGCTCTCACCTCGCCCTGCGGCCCTGGGACCTCTTCCCCACCCGCCAGGACCCGCGCCTGGCAGTCTGTCCTCTCGGCACGTCCTCTTGGACTCAGTGAAGGGCTTGTCCCGGGGGACCGGGCTGGGGCTGTCAGAGTCCTGCTCTGGGTCCCTGGAGTTGGAGGCCCAGAGCTCTGGCCGTGGGAAATGGTGACGCAGGTTGTCCTGTCTGGGGGTCACCTTTCCTGTCTGCAAGAGGGGTATCACCTGGCGGGGCCCCGGCCTCCATCACGGGGACAGGGTCACACTGCCGCCCCCTGCAGCCCAGCGGGCCCGGGAGCCGCCCTTCACACGCGGCCCTGCCACCGAGGCTGCTCTGCCGGCCCCTTCCGGAGCCTGACGCCTTGTCCGTTTCTTGCCACAGAGCCCGTGGAGGAGGAGGAGACCCCGCAGCTGATGCGGACCAAGAGCGACGCGGCCTGTGTGATCCAGAGGCGGCCCCGGAGCCGCGCGCCCGGGGAGGCCCAGAGGATCCGGCGACATCGCTTCTCCATCAACGGGCACTTTTACAACCACAAGGTGACGGCCCAGCCTGGCCTCCCCCTGGGCCCCGAGCACCGTGCAGTCGTTGGGCCTTCTGTAGTGGGGGCCCTCAACGTTCACGCCTGATTCCCCCTCGGCGGAACCCTGGTGGGCTTCCCAGGTGGTGCACGTGCAGAAGACGCAAGAGACGCAGGCTGGGTCCCTGGAGGAGAGCGTGGCCGCGCCTCCCCGTATCTTGCCTGGGAAATCCCATGGACAGAGAAGCTTGGGGGGCGCTACAGTCCAAGGGGTCCCAAAGAGTCAGGCACGACGGAAGCGACTTAGCCCGCATGCACAGCCCCGGTGTGCAGGCGAGGCTGTGCCTGTGTCCTGATGGAGAAACAGGCTCAGGAGGACAATTGTCTTGCCCCAAATAACATTTCCTTTCATGACCACACAGCCTGTATTTTTTCCATCACACACTCACCATCAGTTCATTCTCACAAACTGCGTGAATATCTGGAGGATGACGCTAAATTCGTTTTCAACAGGTCACTTTTCTGCAAGGTTTCCACCCAAGGTCGGTTCATTGTTTCAGGGGAATGTCATGTCCCCACTGTCATTGTCGCTTGGCAGATTAAGCCAGCTGGGTCGAGGTGTGCCCCGGAGCATGTGTGAGGGGTCCCAGAGAACGCACACAGCTCCTGATTCCCAGCACTTAGCCTTTTGTCCAAGCCTTTTGTCCAAGTATGTATTGTACTGACCTCAGGAAAAAAAGACCTCCTTCCCCTGATGACATCATTCCATAAACAAACCCAGCTGTAAAAAGGAGAAGTGGATTGTTGCTATAAATGGCACGCTTGGCAGTGTGGGTGAGGCCCTGAATGGAGCGTCCTGCCCTGGAACGCATCCCGCAGCGCTGGGAAGCTGGAAGCCAGGGCTTCCAGGCTCAGCAGCTGCCCTTCCTGATAGGTGGTGGGTGACTCATGGGACGGGGGAGCTGGGCGAAGGGAGGTCTTGGGTCAGGTCTGAAGCACATCACACAGGGGAGGTCTGCTTGGAGCCATTCAAGCTACCCTTGTGGTACCCTGCACTTGGGGATGAGGAATTCGACAAGGCGGGCTGAAGGGACCCTGCTCCATCATCAGGACTTCCCTCCACCCACACTAGGTTTGCAGTGAGTGTTAATGAGGAACAATAGTTTCTCTTCACTAAATCTAGGAGGGTGAGTGCCTCAGTCACTCAGTGATGACCAACTCTTTGTGACCCTGTGGACTGTACTCTGCCAGGCTTCTCTGTCCATGCGATTTACCAGGCAAAAACACTGGAGTGGGTTGCCATTCCCTTCTCCAAGAGATCTTCCTGGCCCAGGGATTGAACCCGGGTCTCCTGCACTGCAGGCAGGTTCTTTACCATCGGAGCCACCAGGGAAGCCCAAATCCAGGAAAAGCAGGAGTATCTGAGAGTAGTTTCCTCAGAGCGGGAGGGGAAGGCAGGGCTGAAGTTAATCAGATTAAGAATGTCCGGATTAGCCAAAGGACCAGCCATCTAACTTGGGTATTCTTTTTTTTTTTTTTTAACATAGACCGTTTTTAGTCTTTATTGAATTTGTTGCCATATTGCTTCTGTTTTTTGGCCACAAGGTATGTGGGATCTTAGCTCTCTGCCCAGGGGTCGAACCCAGCCCCCTGCACTGGAAGGAAAAGTCTTAACCTCTGGACTGCCAGGAAAGGCCCCGACTTGGGCATTCTTTAAATACTGTTCCAAAGAGGTTTAGTCTGCAAAGTGCTGAGTAAGCACCATTCACTAATGTTTGAATGAATATTGATATGCCACTTTAAGGGGCCATTTGAAAACTTAGAAAGATTCTTTGCACGGATTTAGGCTCATTCTAATTCTACAATCCTAAAAAAAGGCGGGGGAGGTTTTTATGACTCAAGGTACTGAACTGTGGGCTTTATCGTCAGCACATTCTCCTCTCCTCTAAGAGGTGTGTGGGGCACGTTAAACCTCACATTAGTTGTTGCAAATGTTACAGGGACATGGAGAATTCCGAACACCCTGTAGCCTTTGCAATGAACTGAAGTGAACAGTCGGGGCTTTCATCACAGCCTTCCGCTTACTTGGTGCCATCCTGCCAAGAAGGGCTTCTTAGCCAGCCAGACCTACACGCAACACGCTAGTCAGGGTGGCTGGTCCCCNAACCTCACATTAGTTGTTGCAAATGTTACAGGGACATGGAGAATTCCGAACACCCTGTAGCCTTTGCAATGAACTGAAGTGAACAGTCGGGGCTTTCATCACAGCCTTCCGCTTACTTGGTGCCATCCTGCCAAGAAGGGCTTCTTAGCCAGCCAGACCTACACGCAACACGCTAGTCAGGGTGGCTGGTCCCCCAGTCACAGACTTACCTGCCCCATGTGGGTCCATTCTTCCAGGCAAACTGGGTGCCTTCCGGACATGAACTAGTGTCTCAGGCGTGTTGGATGGTTGATTCACATCTCCTGAAGGGGCAAGGGGCTCCCTTTTTTGCTCCTCGCTCCACATCCATTCAGAATCAGTGTCCTTAGAAACCAGGCAACATAGTGCTTGAGTCACAGGCAATAGTTGAAAAATAATAGCAACAATAAATTCCTGGGATTAACTTCCTAGAGCTGTCATTCCAGGTTTTGTTTCCTAGAACTGGACACTATTGGTCCGCTTGATTATTTTCTAGGACAGCGCTTACCCACAGCAGTGTTGGCCTGGTCTCCAGAGGGGGTAAACTTGGTACCTGTGTTCAGTGCCTTGCCCGCCGGACTCAGGCGTGTCCTCTGCGGGAGGAGCCACTGTGGTTAGGGACGGGAAGAAGCCATGGGCCCTTCGTCCCTAGTTGGAGCTGGTTGGTCTCTTCTTGAGAAAAGAGCTCAGGCAGAAGAAACACTGGGTCTTGCTGACGTGACCTTTCTTCTCCGAGAGACAGCCTGACCCTCTGTCTCACGTTTCTTAGAAACCGAGAGTACAGGTGGACTTTCTGCACCACCCAGAGTCATCCTCCATCTCAGCTGCGGAGAAGGCAGGCCTGGGTTTGAGGCTGGCTCTAGTGCTTGGGCCTCAGCTGGGGGCACTGAACAAAGCCCTCAGGTACCCGGAGCCCCAGTACATCCTGGGGAAAGCCGAGCTAGGACCATACAGGAGGAATGTGTGAACTGGGATTTGGTTCCAGAAAGCAAGGAGGACCTGGCCCACAGGGAAGTCAGACATGAAGGGAGGACCCTGTGCCGTGCTGGTGAAGCCTGAGGCATGGGGCAGCTCTGCCCTTTCTAGACGGGTGACTCCAATGAGCTGCTGACCTCTCCAAGCTCCATGTACTTCTAAGGACTGTTGTGAGGATTAAATCAAAGAATCTATATAAAGTATTTAGCAGGGTTATTACCTGATTATCCGCTGGATCATGGAAAAAGCAAGAGAGTTCCAGAAAAACATCTATTTCTGCTTTATTGACTATGCCAAAGCCTTTGACTGTGGGGATCACAATAAACTGTGGAAAATTCTGAAAGAGATGGGAATACCAGACCACCTAACCTGCCTCTTGAGAAATCTGTATGCAGGTCAGGAAGCAACAGTTAGAACTGGACATGGGACAACAGACTGGTTCCAAATAGGAAAAGGAGTACGTCAAGGCTGTATATTGTCTCCCTGCTTATTTAACTTATATGCAGAGTACATCATGAGAAACGCTGGAATGGAAGAAACACAAGCTGGAATCAAGATGGCCGGGAGAAATATCAATCACCTCAGATATGCTGATGACACCACCCTTATGGCAGAAAGTGAGGAGGAGCTAAAAAGCCTCTTGATGAAAGTGAAAGAGGAGAGCGAAAAAGTTGGCTTAAAGCTCAACATTCAGAAAACGAAGATCATGGCATCCGGTCCCATCACTTCATGGGAAATAGATGGGGAAACAGTGGAAACAGTGTCAGACTTTATTTTTTTGGGCTCCAAAATCACTGCAGATGGTGACTGCAGCCATGAAATTAAAAGACGCTTACTCCTTGGAAGAAAAGTTATGACCAACCTGGATAGTATATTCAAAAGCAGAGACATTACTTTGCCGACTAAGGTCCGCCTAGTCAAGGCTATGGTTTTTCCTGTGGTCATGTATGGATGTGAAAGTTGGACTGTGAAGAAAGCTGAGCGCCGAAGAATCGATGCTTTTGAACTGTGGTGTTGGAGAAGACTCTTGAGAGTCCCTTGGACTGCAAGGAGATCCAACCAGTCCATTCTGAAGGAGATCAACCCTGGGATTTCTTTGGAAGGAATGATGCTAAAGCTGAAACTCCAGTACTTTGGCCACCTCATGCGAAGAGTTGACTCATTGGAAAAGACTCTGATGCTGGGAGGGATTGGGGGCAGGAGGAGAAGGGGACGACCGAGGATGAGATGGCTGGATGGCATCACGGACTCGATGGACGTGAGTCTGAGTGAACTCCGGGAGTTGGTGATGGACAGGGAGGCCTGGCGTGCTGCGATTCATGGGGTCGCAAAGAGTCGGACACCACTGAGCGACTGAACTGAACTGAACTGAGTGATCATTAAGGACTTAATAAGCTTTACGTTTATTCCCTGGAAATTCCCTGGTTGACTTCACGTGTGGTGTCTCATGAACAAAGGCAGGACACCTGCGAGAATACCTCGGGCCGCCAAGACTGTGCAGAAGCCGTGTGGCTGGAGCACGGGGTGCTTGGAGGGGAGCCGTGCGCCACATGTGCGCCACATGGGAGGAGCTGCGGACGCCACCGTCTAGGCTGCGGCGCGCGCTGTGATACAGGGCCGCTCAAGGTGTACCCTACAAACAGCATCCGGGGCGTCATCCTCAAGTGCAGATGCCGACCCAGGAGTCTGCACCAGGGAGCCCGAGGCTCTATACTGACACGGCTGGTCCAGAACACACTTCAGGTTGCGAAATGTTTGAAAGGTTGTTCCTTTGGGCAATAGGGTGGAAGCTGGATCGAAAGGGCTGAGACTAGAGGGGAAAAGTCGGGAAGCTGATGCAGTATAAACAGAGGGCCTCACCGCAGGCGAGCTGGGAGAAGAGAGCAGGGTGGACGCATTTGAGAACCTTTAGCCTTAGAATCAGCAGACACCCGGTGATTTGGTTCTAGACGGAGTAGAGAGACTCGCTCCCCAGCCCCTCGTGGATGACCCTCACGGCCCTTGTTATCGTTCAGTCACTCTGCTGCTGCTAAGTTGCGTCAGTCATGTCCGACCCTGTGGGACCCCAGAGACGGCAGCCCGACAGTCTCCTCTGTCCCTGGGATTCTCCAGGCAAGAACACAGGAGTGGGCTGCCATTTCCTGCTCCAGTGCGTGAAAGTGAAAAGGGAAAGTGAAGTCGCTCAGTCGTGTCCAACTCTTTGCGACCCCATGAATCACAGCACACCAGGCCTCCCTGTCCATCACCAACTCCCGGAGTTCACTCAAACTCATGTCCATAGGGTCAGTGATGCCATCCAGCCATCTCATCCTCGGTCATCCCCTTCTCCTCCTGCCCTCAGTCCCTCCCAGCATCAGAGTCTTTTCCAATGAGTCAACTCTTCCCATGAGGTGGCCAAAGTACTGGAGTTTCAGCTTTAGCATCATTCCTTCCAAAGAAATCCCAGGGCTAATCTCCGTCAGAATGGACTGCTTGGATCTCCTTGCAGTCCAAGAGACTCTCGAGTCTTCTCGAACACCACAGTTCCAAAGCATCAATTCTTCGGCACTCAGCCTTCTTCACAGTCCAATTCTCACATCCATACATGACCACTGGAAAAACCATAGCCTTGACTAGACAGACCTTTGTTGGCAAAGTAATGTCTCTGCTTTTGAATATGCTATCTAGATTGGTCATAGATTTTCTTCCAAGGAGTAAGCATCTTTTAATTTCAAGGCTGCAGTCACCATCTGCAGTGATTTTGGAACCCCCCAAAAATAGTCTGACACTGTTTCCACTGTTTCCCCATCTATTTCCCATGACGTGATGAGACCAGATGCCATGATCATGGTTTTCTGAATGTTGAGCTTGAGGCCAACTTTTTCACTCTCCTCTTTCACTTTCATCAAGAGGCTTTTTAGTTCCTCTTCACTCAGTTGTGTGCAATTCTTTGCGACCCTGTGCACTGCAGCCCACCAGGCTCCTCCATCCATGGGGAGAGCACTGGAGTGGGGTGCCATTGCCTTCCCCGGTTCAGTCACTCGGTTGTGTGCAATTCTTTGCGACCCCGTGCACTGCAGCATGCCAAGCTTCCCATGGCTCTGGTTCCTGGAAGAAAGAATCTGGCTCTTAGAGATCTGCAGGTGTCTTTCTTAGAGGCCTCTGTACGATGCGAGCTGCTCACGCCTGGGTCTGGGCACAGCTTGCGTGTGGGTCTGTGTGGGTGGACGCATAGGTGGCCGCAGAGCCCAGGCTCACCTGCTGTCCCAGGCTGCTCAGTGCCAGCGGGCTGACAGTATGCCCGCACCCTACCTGGTGCCAGCCCTGTGTCCCCTCTGGCCTCGCCCTGAGCCGCCCCTCCGTTCCTGTGCAGACCTCCGTGTTCACGCCTGCCTATGGGTCCACGACCAACGTGAGAGTCAACAGCACCATGACAACCCTGCAGGTGATCACTCTGCTGCTGAACAAGTTCCGGGTGAGTCGGCCGGGGGCAGCCTCGGCCCAGGTGCTGGCAGTTGGCACTTTTGCTGGGGAGGGGGCTGGGGAAAGCCGTGGCTCCCGGGAGAAGGCTGAACAAGGCTTCCTCTGCCGAGCCAGCAGGAGAAATGCTCTGGGAGTTTGAGGAGGTCGGCGGGGGTTGGGGGTCCCTGGGGATTTGTGTGTGTGGCGTTGGAGATGTGGTCACTGCCAGGCGTCCTTTTCTCTGTGTCCTGTCTTGAAAAGCCGTGCTGTGACTTTGCCTGTGCAGGTGGAAAACGGCCCCAGTGAGTTTGCACTCTACATCGTTCACGAGTCTGGGGGTGAGTGGCTGCCTTTGACTCAAGTCCCTCGCCGACCGAGCTCCTCTCTGAGGGCTGAGCTGGCTGTGCAGTATGGAGATGTGGTCACTGCCAGGCGTCCTTTTCTCTGTGTCCTGTCTTGAAAAGCCGTGCTGTGACTTTGCCTGTGCAGGTGGAAAACGGCCCCAGTGAGTTTGCACTCTACATCGTTCACGAGTCTGGGGGTGAGTGGCTGCCTTTGACTCAAGTCCCTCGCCGACCGAGCTCCTCTCTGAGGGCTGAGCTGGCTGTGCAGTGGGCATAGGGCAGGTGCCCTCCTGCCCTTGAGACACGCGGTGCCCCCACCATGGGCACCCCTCCCAGGCCTATATCCAGGCACACTTGTCACCCCTTTCGGAATCCCACATGGTGAGCCGCTCTCTCCAGTGGGCTCAGTGAGGAGTGGGGAGGACTGGGCGTCTGGGTTTTCAGGATGGATGAGAAGCTCCTCCCCCACTGAGAACCGCTATCGCGCAGCCCTCCGTCCAGCGCCGCGTGGCCTGGCCTCCCCAACTCCGCTTCCCGCGCCGTGCTCCTCCAGCCACTGTTCCTCTCTGAGCTGGGCCTTCGCTGAAGGACACGGTCCACATCAAGACAGTGTCCATCACACAACATCGGTGCCAGGGCCCCTGGACGTCTGTCTTCCATCCCGTTCCCATCCTGGAACAAAGAGACACAGTCCTACCACCCCATGACTTTTGTCTACCACGTTCTTTTTCAGAGCGTACAAAATTAAAAGACTGTGAGTACCCACTGATTTCCAGAATCCTGCATGGGCCCTGTGAGAAGATCGCCAGGATATTCCTGATGGAAGCTGACTTGGGCGAGGAGGTCCCCCACGATGTGAGTGGGGCTGAGGCATCCCGAGGCCTCTCCTGAGGGAGGGGCTGGGGGACGGCGTGGCAGACTCCTGTGACCTTGGGCAGAGCCCCCTTGGACAATGCTTCCAGGGCCCCATGACCATCACAAAGTCCATCCTGTCTTCCTGGTTTCATCCGTCTTGGTGCCATCAGCCACCACGGGATCCATCAGCTGGCTCAGGGGAAAAAGAAGTTGGGTCTTAGAAAACCATGGCCTGGCCTTTTCCATTCTTTCCAGACAGGTAGAGTCTTTTCCTTCAATGGAGTGTGTTTTGTTGTTATTTACATTAAAAAAAAACAACAACAAAAGCTCCTTACCTAGGGTCTAACTGCACCTTATGGAAAGGACCAAGTGTCTCAGGACATCTTGAGTCCTGACTGGGCGATGAGCACATTTCCAAACTCCACTGCACAGAATAGGCCTATAGGGTGTGGACCTCGAGAAGGCCTGTGACCCTGTGTCCCTCGGGCCGCGTGCAGACTAGTGAGTTTCATTCTATTGTTGGAAACAATGGCATTCCCACCATCTCCACCACCCACCCCAGAGAACTCCCAGAGTGACTGGCTCACTATTGAATGGTCTTCCTAAAACTCAGTTTAATCTTTCCTCCCAGGGCTCACAGTTGCCTTTGGGGTCAGAATGGGCTCCATCCTCCCATCCTGGTACACACAGAGCTGTGTCGGGGGGCGGGGGAGCTGTCTCTTATACACATCTCGTGCACTGCAGCATGCCAAGCTTCCCATGGCTCTGGTTCCTGGAAGAAAGAATCTGGCTCTTAGAGATCTGCAGGTGTCTTTCTTAGAGGCCTCTGTACGATGCGAGCTGCTCACGCCTGGGTCTGGGCACAGCTTGCGTGTGGGTCTGTGTGGGTGGACGCATAGGTGGCCGCAGAGCCCAGGCTCACCTGCTGTCCCAGGCTGCTCAGTGCCAGCGGGCTGACAGTATGCCCGCACCCTACCTGGTGCCAGCCCTGTGTCCCCTCTGGCCTCGCCCTGAGCCGCCCCTCCGTTCCTGTGCAGACCTCCGTGTTCACGCCTGCCTATGGGTCCACGACCAACGTGAGAGTCAACAGCACCATGACAACCCTGCAGGTGATCACTCTGCTGCTGAACAAGTTCCGGGTGAGTCGGCCGGGGGCAGCCTCGGCCCAGGTGCTGGCAGTTGGCACTTTTGCTGGGGAGGGGGCTTNGGGAGGCCGCCGCCGCTCCCCGTCCCCTTCGTCCGCAGGGTTTCCTAGGTTCTGAATAAAGGTGTTGCCAAGTGGAACCAAAGGAGTTAGGCCCAAGCTTTCTGCCTTCGCTTGTGTGTGTCCGCCCTGACCTCTGCTCTGACCTCTGAAATTCTTGCCCTACAGGACGTGTCACCAAGTTTGGTAGAGGAGCTGACACTGAACACAGCCTACTGCTCTTGACGCCGACATGACTCCTTCCTTTCCAGGCACATCGTTGGGACTGGTGTGGGGCCCGAGGGCAGCAACAGCCGCAGGGCTCAGAGGAGGAGGTCTGTGGGCAGCCTGGACAGTAACGTCAGGGTCGCCCCGAGTTGCAGAGTCCAGCATCAGGAGCGCCTCGGGAATCTTCCTGGGCCCAGGGGCATGCAGCAGGGTCCAGGAGCGGGTAGAGAGCTGGTCAAACGGGGCTCCCCACTGAAATGGTGGAATAGCTTCCCAGGGGGCTTCCCTGGTGGCTCAGACGTAAGAGAATCTGCCTGCAGTGCAGGAGGCAGGTTCAGTCCTTGGGTTGGGAAGATCCCCTGGAGAAGGAAATGGCAACCCACTCCAGTATTCTTGCCTAGAAAATCCCATGGACAGAGCAGCCTGGCGGGCTACGGTACATCGTGGGTCACAAGAGTCGGAACCACCACCAGCTTCCCAGACCGTATTTATCCGTGCAGGTCAAGGACAGCTGCTGACCATCGTTCAGCAGTAACCGAGGGGCAACTGCCTTGTGCCAGACCTGAGCTCAGCTCCAAAGGGGCAAAGACAGTCTTGCTGCAGCCTGCACGCAGAGGCCTCCTAACTGGGAGACCAGGCCACACACCCTGCAGGGCCAGGGGATGTGCAGAGCAGAGAGACGGTGAAGCTCCCTGGAAGGAGGCCCAAGGCTGAGCCCAGCTGGCCTAAGAGCGTGTGAGACATTCCAGCCTGAAGACGCCCACTAGCCTTGCAGCAGACAGGGCCTGACACAGGAAGAGCTGCCGGATGAGGAGACCCTCTGTGAACATTCCCCAGCTTTGTTTGGGGGGTCGGTTGGTTGGTTTTGTTTCTTCTTTTCAGCTGTTACAATATTACTTCATTTAAGGCCTGTCTTGATAAGGACCACTTATAAAATAGAAAAGTTACCAAAACTAACTTCTGAATAACATAGCCAAGACATCTCTAACAGGGAAAAGGTACAGACATACATTAGAGATACTGCAGATTTGGTTCCAGAGCACTGCAATAAGACAAATATCACAATAAAGTGAGTCACACAAATTGGTTTCCCATTGCATATCAAAGTTATGTTTAAGCCCCCCCATCACCTATGAAGCGTGCAGTAGCATTTTGTCTAAAAAACAATGCACGTACCTCAGTTTTAAAATTCTTTATTGCTAAAAAATGCTAACCACTCTCAGCCTTTGGCATAATCTTTTGCAACAGTGACATCAAAGATTATTGAGCATAGATCACTGTTATAATGACAGGCTTGAAAATTGCTATATCAACTGGAAAAAACAACAGCCTAAAATTTGTGAGTTTTTTTTAAATTAGAGGATAATTACTTTACAATATTGTGGTGATTTTTGCCATACGTCAACATGAACTGGCATTGGTTGACATACGTCCCCTCTCTCTTGAACCCCCTTCCTGAGTTATGTTTTATTTGGGGAACTTACTGAGGACCAAACCCCACGGGAGAGCCTGTTAGACAGCTCTGAAGAACTGTTCCAGAGAGTTAAGGGAGGAGACAAGATACGAAGTTTTTGCTTAAAAATAGAACAAAAAAACATGTGATCAAACATCAAAAGATTAATGCTAATCACAAAAAAACAGACATCTCAAGTTAATGATTTTACTGCCTTTTGTGTAAGGAAGACACTGGAGTCTGGGTTCATTAAAATTACTCCTTAGATATGCGTCTTAACTATGGAGGGCCAGTACCCTGTTTTTCTCTGTCCTGAATTCCCCTCGGGCTACACCTTTGGAGCAGCTGCAGTGACTGATGGCTTGATAGCAGGCAACATTTCTTGTTTACAGAAATGGCTGGCAACATGCAAGATTTTTTTGTCCGCAGTGAGAATTACCAAAATGTGACGCAGAAATATGAAGTAAGCAAAGTGAAGTCGCTCAGTCGTGTCTGACTCTTTGGGACCCCATGGACTGTAACCTACCAGGCTCCTCTGTCCATGGGATTTTCCAGGCAATAGTACTGGAGTGGATTGCCATTTCCTTCTCCAGGGGATCTTCCCGACCCAGGGATCAATCCCAGTTCTCCCGCATTGTAGACAGACGCTTCACCGTCTGAGCCACCAGGGAGTTGAGCAAAGGCTATTGGAAAAATGGCACCAATAGACTTACTCAATGCAAGGTTGCCACAAACCTTCAGTTAAAAAAAAATGCAATGTCTGCAAAGATCAATAAAACGAAGTATGCCTATACACTTCTACAGCCATCTGAGGATTACAAAGCTTTCTATCAACAATACTTGCTTCTCAGAGGCAATTTGAAAAGATGCTAATTCAGCTCACCAGGACACCACAATTTCAGACTTTCTCCCAGGCTCTGCGGTTTCCTGCTGGCTTATGTGGGAGTTCCGTGTACCTCTCTCCACAGAGCTGTTAGAGAGTTTGTCATATCTTGCTTCACTCACTACTATCTCAGGTAAAGCTGTTAGAGAGTTTGTCATATCTTGCTTCACTCACTACTATCTCAGGTAGAAAATGTGTCCAAAGGTAGAGTGAAGATTGCAGTGGTGAGCATCCTCTCCTAGATCAGGACGGTCTTCCCAGGTCAGACCTCAGGAACCAGGGAAAATAATAAACACAAGATAAAATCAACATGATTGCAAAAGATCTGAACTCAGGAAAAACAGGGTAATTTGCCCAGAGCAAATGAGCAGAAGGAATTAAAAAAAAAAAAAGGGCGGGGGTGGGGGTGGGAGGAAGACAGGCAGCCTCTTCCTTGGAGACAAGACCCTGCTGAATCGGCCACAAGGAGAAGAAAACACTTTTGGCCTCTAAGTTAAAGCACATTGAAATGTTCTTGGATTTTCTAGGTCGCTCAGTACATTAAGTTTGAAATGCCGGTGCTGGACAGTTTTGTTGAGAAATTAAAAGAAGAGGAGGAAAGAGAAATAATCAAACTGACTATGAAGTAAGCAGCACCTGAATAGCCAGTCGTGGGTCTGGAACATCAGGGCAAGTGTGCAGTCAGAGCACCAGGCCCGGGGCTGGGAGAGCTCTCCCTGCAGTTGTGCCAGGCGTCCTCACGCAGTTCAGGGACGCCTCCCCCTGGCCCCTCCTCCATAGTGCCACCGGACTGGGGTGACAGCCTGCCAAAATGGGGGCCTGCAGCCCAGGCCACCCACTGAGCCTCGGCAGCCCCGCCATCATGGGACGGACGCGAGCTGCTGAACCTGGGCAGGAGACTCGGGCAGCAGTGTGGGCCGGCCCTGGCCCAGGGCTGGGCATTCTGCGGGCGGCACTGCCCTGGAGGTGCCGCCGGGGGGGCCTGCCCGTGCACACTCAGCCTGGTCTGAAAAGTGCCAGTTCATGCTAGCGGGAGCGCTGAGACTGCCCCAAAGTGGCAGTTATTGGGACTGCCTGTACCCACTGATGGTTCCAAGTGCAGGGGACCAGTTCAACGGGCAGGTGAGTGGGTCTCACCTGCTGGCTCCTGGGGGATGCTCTGGCGGGGCCTGGCTGTGTGAGGTCAGGTCGCAAACCCGATGGTCTGTGTCTCCCTCTGCAAGGGAAACTCGGTCCCAGAGTCCCTCTTAGGAAGGGAAGGAGGGAGGCCGCTCACCGTGAGAGCCTGCGGTCGGGGGACGGTGTGAGTCCTGGCTTCTGGCTGAATGTCTCTCAAAAGGCTTCTCTGTGCACAATCAGGCCCCACTCACAGTCAGTGGAGACCTCAGCAGAGGGAGCCGCGTCACTGCAGCGAGGAGGGACCTGGGGGTCGCTCGGTGCATGGGGGGGAGGAGGGGCCCGAGGTGAGCAAGGAGTCTGCAGCACGTGACTGCGGGGCCACGGCTCGGACATGGGCTCCCTGACCCCCTCTGCCGCCCCGTCTAGTCTAGCACACTCCTGTCATCCTGGAGACTCTTGGGAATAGAAGGAGCATGCTCCCGTGAAGCTTGGCAGGGTCTGCAGCCCTGTTTGGCTGCTCCTCGAAGCCAGTGGCCTCGCAGGATGTGGGTCCCAACTCTTCCTTCTCCTTGGCAGAGGAGAGATGGTGGCCACTAATCAGCCAGTCAGGAGCTCTGGGTCTCCAGGCCCAGCATCTCTGGGCTCCTTTGCAGTGCTCCTCACTCCCACTCCCCTCTGGCACCAGTGAATCCTCTCGGCTGTGTCTCCCTCCAGGTTCCAAGCCCTGCGTCTGACAATGCTACAGCGCCTGGAGCAGCTGGTGGAAGCCAAGTAGCCCAGCGGCACCTGCCCCTTCCGAAGCCCCCAGCAGCCAGTGCGCACTGACAGCCACTGGCCAGGCCCCGACTGGTCACGCAGGTCGGTCGCACGGCCGAGGGATCGGGCGTCTGTGCTTCTGCCTGTCCACCCGCCAGGCAGCACGAGTCCCACGGCCCTGGCCCTTGGCTCCAAGCTGAGCACTCACGGGGCCCAGTCCTAAGCCTGAGGACCCAGGAGCTTGCTGGGTGGGGCCTGCACGTGAGATGGGCCTGGGCTGTGAGCAGCCCTGAAGCTGTGACATGAGCCAAGTTAAGGAACTAGGTAGCATGGCCAGTCCTGTTCATGCCACACCTCTCCAGCTTGGGGGAGCAGAGCGTGGTCTTGCGTCTGGAGCGTGGGCTCCACCTGCTTTTCCAGTGCCTGGCCCAGAGTTACTGCGGAGCCACAGGCCAGTATCCTCATCAGACACGTGAACCACTAGGCCCTGTCCGCCCTCGCCTCAAGCCGCCGCTCGGAAACCCTGTGGGAGGAGCAGGAACTGCCAGCGGGCACGGGGTGTGCGGGGCTCCCAGCTGCCACTTTACCATGCCACTTTACCGCCTCGCGCAGCTCGGTGCCCTAGAGCGCCAGCAGCCCGAACTTCCCCGGCAGCACCTGAAGGGGCTCGTGAGGAGCTCGCGGAACGAGGCACGTCCACTGTATCGCCCTGAGGAGGGGGCCCCCGTGGCCCTGAAAGGAGGCCTGCAGGCTGGGCGGCAGGCCCGGAGCCGCCTAGGGCCTGCGGGCGCGGCTTGGGAAGGCCACGCTTCGCCCGTCCCTGCGCTCCTCGGACGCCCGTCCGCCTCCCGGCCTCTCTGGGTGCGTCCATACTGCCCATCGGAGGGCCACCACCGGGAAAAACTTTGAGGACAAAGGGCTCTGAATCCCCTGGGGCCAAGTCCAGAGCAATTTTGGGGCTGCCAGTTGATGGAAAAATTCTAGAATGAACAAGAAGGCCTTTGCAAGAATTATGCAACAGTTTACAGCAGTCATGTGAGGTGTCTGTCCAAAACAGAGCAAACGAGACCAGATTCTCCCCAGGGGGCCCATGGATTGTGGGTTTAAAGGGAAAAACTATCAAGTCTCCCAAAGCCAGAAAGTCAACATGAGTGAGACTCCAGCCCTGCCTCAGTCAGCAGCTCCTCGCCGGCGCCCACGAAGAGCAGAGCGTGGGAGCAGCTACGCCACCCGAGCCCACTGTTGAGGGCGAGCCCCACACCGGGCCTGCCCCCCCGGCGCCCTGCTCCCTGAGGCCGGCGCAGCGATGCCCAGGGAGGCCGCCGCCGCTCCCCGTCCCCTTCGTCCGCAGGGTTTCCTAGGTTCTGAATAAAGGTGTTGCCAAGTGGAACCAAAGGAGTTAGGCCCAAGCTTTCTGCCTTCGCTTGTGTGTGTCCGCCCTGACCTCTGCTCTGACCTCTGAAATTCTTGTCCTACAGGACGTGTCACCAAGTTTGGTAGAGGAGCTGACACTGAACACAGCCTACTGCTCTTGACGCCGACATGACTCCTTCCTTTCCAGGCACATCGTTGGGACTGGTGTGGGGCCCGAGGGCAGCAACAGCCGCAGGGCTCAGAGGAGGAGGTCTGTGGGCAGCCTGGACAGTAACGTCAGGGTCGCCCCGAGTTGCAGAGTCCAGCATCAGGAGCGCCTCGGGAATCTTCCTGGGCCCAGGGGCATGCAGCAGGGTCCAGGAGCGGGTAGAGAGCTGGTCAAACGGGGCTCCCCACTGAAATGGTGGAATAGCTTCCCAGGGGTCTTCCCTGGTGGCTCAGACGTAAGAGAATCTGCCTGCAGTGCAGGAGGCAGGTTCAGTCCTTGGGTTGGGAAGATCCCCTGGAGAAGGAAATGGCAACCCACTCCAGTATTCTTGCCTAGAAAATCCCATGGACAGAGCAGCCTGGCGGGCTACGGTACATCGTGGGTCACAAGAGTCGGAACCACCACCAGCTTCCCAGACCGTATTTATCCGTGCAGGTCAAGGACAGCTGCTGACCATCGTTCAGCAGTAACCGAGGGGCAACTGCCTTGTGCCAGACCTGAGCTCAGCTCCAAAGGGGCAAAGACAGTCTTGCTGCAGCCTGCACGCAGAGGCCTCCTAACTGGGAGACCAGGCCACACACCCTGCAGGGCCAGGGGATGTGCAGAGCAGAGAGACGGTGAAGCTCCCTGGAAGGAGGCCCAAGGCTGAGCCCAGCTGGCCTAAGAGCGTGTGAGACATTCCAGCCTGAAGACGCCCACTAGCCTTGCAGCAGACAGGGCCTGACACAGGAAGAGCTGCCGGATGAGGAGACCCTCTGTGAACATTCCCCAGCTTTGTTTGGGGGGTCGGTTGGTTGGTTTTGTTTCTTCTTTTCAGCTGTTACAATATTACTTCATTTAAGGCCTGTCTTGATAAGGACCACTTGTAAAATAGAAAAGTTACCAAAACTAACTTCTGAATAACATAGCCAAGACATCTCTAACAGGGAAAAGGTACAGACATACATTAGAGATACTGCAGATTTGGTTCCAGAGCACTGCAATAAGACAAATATCACAATAAAGTGAGTCACACAAATTGGTTTCCCATTGCATATCAAAGTTATGTTTAAGCCCCCCCATCACCTATGAAGCGTGCAGTAGCATTTTGTCTAAAAAACAATGCACGTACCTCAGTTTTAAAATTCTTTATTGCTAAAAAATGCTAACCACTCTCAGCCTTTGGCATAATCTTTTGCAACAGTGACATCAAAGATTATTGAGCATAGATCACTGTTATAATGACAGGCTTGAAAATTGCTATATCAACTGGAAAAAACAACAGCCTAAAATTTGTGAGTTTTTTTTAAATTAGAGGATAATTACTTTACAATATTGTGGTGATTTTTGCCATACGTCAACATGAACTGGCATTGGTTGACATACGTCCCCTCTCTCTTGAACCCCCTTCCTGAGTTATGTTTTATTTGGGGAACTTACTGAGGACCAAACCCCACGGGAGAGCCTGTTAGACAGCTCTGAAGAACTGTTCCAGAGAGTTAAGGGAGGAGACAAGATACGAAGTTTTTGCTTAAAAATAGAACAAAAAAACATGTGATCAAACATCAAAAGATTAATGCTAATCACAAAAAAACAGACATCTCAAGTTAATGATTTTACTGCCTTTTGTGTAAGGAAGACACTGGAGTCTGGGTTCATTAAAATTACTCCTTAGATATGCGTCTTAACTATGGAGGGCCAGTACCCTGTTTTTCTCTGTCCTGAATTCCCCTCGGGCTACACCTTTGGAGCAGCTGCAGTGACTGATGGCTTGATAGCAGGCAACATTTCTTGTTTACAGAAATGGCTGGCAACATGCAAGATTTTTTTGTCCGCAGTGAGAATTACCAAAATGTGACGCAGAAATATGAAGTAAGCAAAGTGAAGTCGCTCAGTCGTGTCTGACTCTTTGGGACCCCATGGACTGTAACCTACCAGGCTCCTCTGTCCATGGGATTTTCCAGGCAATAGTACTGGAGTGGATTGCCATTTCCTTCTCCAGGGGATCTTCTGACCCAGGGATCAATCCCAGTTCTCCCGCATTGTAGACAGACGCTTCACCGTCTGAGCTACCAGGGAGTTGAGCAAAGGCTATTGGAAAAATGGCACCAATAGACTTATTCAATGCAAGGTTGCCACAAACCTTCAATTAAAAAAAAATGCAATGTCTGCAAAGATCAATAAAACGAAGTATGCCTATACACTTCTACAGCCATCTGAGGATTACAAAGCTTTCTATCAACAATACTTGCTTCTCAGAGGCAATTTGAAAAGATGCTAATTCAGCTCACCAGGACACCACAATTTCAGACTTTCTCCCAGGCTCTGCGGTTTCCTGCTGGCTTATGTGGGAGTTGCATGTACCTCTCTCCACAGAGCTGTTAGAGAGTTTGTCATATCTTGCTTCACTCACTAGTATCTCAGGTAGAAAATGTGTCCAAAGGTAGAGTGAAGATTGCAGTGGTGAGCATCCTCTCCTAGATCAGGACAGTCTTCCCAGGTCAGACCTCAGGAACCAGGGAAAATAATAAACACAAGATAAAATCAACATGATTGCAAAAGATCTGAACTCAGGAAAAACAGGGTAATTTGCCCAGAGCAAATGAGCAGAAAGAATTTAAAAAAAAAAAAAAAAAAGGCTTGTTTTTCCTGTGGTTATAATCATTTGCTACCAGCTTAGATTGTTTGCCAGAAGATGGATTAAAGACCTTCCCACTGTTAAAGCCATTGGTTCACCAAGGACACACCTGGCCCCTTAGTCCTAGGGAAACGAAGCACGAGGCTTACCCTGTCAGATCAGGTGATTGTGGAGAAACTAGCAATACACAATGTGCCCGTGTGGGCAGGATCCAGGTGCCCACAGCTGCCGGCAGCAGTGCGCTTTGTTTGTCAGGCGCCCTGCTCCTCCCTCCCAGGAAAGGCGGTCAGACTCAAACCTTTCCAAATGTAAAAACAGCAAGTGCACACGCTGTCTTCAGGTCCCAGGAGCTGTGGTTATCTGGGAGCAAGCCAGCTGCTGATCCGCCCTTGGACTCTGCTCCCTCCTGGCTGGCCTGTTAACAGAGATGTTTTCTGCAAACTCAGGAATGGGAATTCCCAGAGTTTCCTTTCCCAGAGAAACAAAAGGAGACAGCAAAGCCTCAGGCTTGGAGGGCAGAACCATTGTTTGGGGGCCTTCGTGGGAGAGAGACGGCCTGTCACCGGACTTGGTCCCTGGGCCACCCGTGCGGCCAGCCTCCTGTGCAGTGTTGCCAGTGCAGACCCCAGGCGGCAGCACTCCCTGTTGAGGCAGTGCTTTCTGGTGTGTGCCTGCAAGGGAGCTGGGGTGCAAGGGGCGAAACCAGAGTAAAAAGAAGCTGTCTTGCCAAGACGGCTCTGTCTGTAACACAACTCTGTATTGCAATTATACTAAGAAGAAAAAAAAAAAAAAAGACTGTTCTCAGCCCAGAAGCCTCTTCTTCCTAGAATGAGCCCTTCAGATACAACTGGGCCCAGGGACACTCTGGCCCTTGCTGTGAGCAGTTTCCCAAAGAAGCCCTAACCATTCAGAGAGGTGGCCTGTCTTGACCCAATTTTCTCAGAAAGATGTGCTGTTAGGAGAACACAGCCTATCTCTGTGACCCTGAACATACAGTCTTCCCTCTCCCTTCCCCTTGCCTTTTTCCTTTCTGCTTTGTAAGTATCCGGGCTTTCCTTGTGGCTTAGCTGGTAAAGAATCTGCCTGCAGTGCAGGAGACCCGGGTTCGATCCCTGGGTTGGGAAGATCCCCTAGATCTGTGAATATTTATACTGGATCTGTAAATATCCAGTGTGACCAATTGCAATCATTTACTCTGTTTAAAAGTAACCTGGAATTCTATTTGACAGATACTGCTAGGTAGAGACGAAGAGCGTAGGCTCTGAGGCCAAACTGTCTGCCACTTAGGAACATGTGGCCTTAGGCAAGCTGCTGCTGCTAAGTCGCTTCTGTCGTGTCCGACTCTGTGCGACCCCAGAGATGGCAGCCAACCAGGTTCCCCCATCCCTGGGATTCTCCAGGCAAGAACACTGGAGTGGGTTGCCATTTCCTTCTCCAATGCATGAAAGGGAAAAGTGAGAGTGAAGTCGCTCAGTTGTGTCCAACTCCTAGCGACCCCACGGACTGCAGCCCACCAGGCTCCTCCGTCCATGGGGTTCTCCAGGCAAGAGTACTGGAGTGGGGTGCCATTGCTACGTGCCTCCATTTTCTCACTGTTACAGGATTGTAACGATTCTTATCTCTTAAGGTTGTGGAAGGTATATGAGCTTTGTGGCAGTAACAAGTAACAACAAAGATTGTGGTCACAACAAGAGCGTTTACTTCTCTGGCCTGTCACATGTGATGGGCTCACGTGGCTCCGCTCCACGTGTCTTCTCATCCTGGAGCAGCCACTGCTTGGGACATGTTATTCTTGAGGCAGAGGGAAAAAAGGGTGGCGGCAGAAACACAGTGGCCCAAGCTGCTTCTGGAATGGGCTATATCCATCCAGCTTGTGGATGCAAGCTGCATCCACCCACGTGCCGCTGGCCAATGCTACTCATATAACGTTAATATCAGAGGAATGGACAGTCATCACCAGGAGACAGTGAAAGCCACACAGCTTTCAGCAGGGTGTAAAGCTCAGGAAGGGTGGCACAAATGCTTGGGAACAATCACACCACGGGAACAGTGACTGAGGTGCGGCCACTGCTTCTGGCAGTACCTGGAGCCTAGGAGGCACTCAGCAGGTGCCGGCTCTTATCACACTGACAAAGTGAGAGCAGAGAGCCTGGCCTGCTTTCTCTTCTTCCTTTTCTTCTTTACTCCACGCCCTCCTCTCCACCCCATATCCTTCTCTGTCTCTCGCCTCTCTCTGTCCTCATCCCCTCCCTGTTCACTCTTGGCCACACACAGCCCTTCACTGCCTGACTTCCATTCTCTCCTTTTAAAGACGCAGCCTGCTTCATTCAGTTCTCTGCTCCTCTCGTCTGCACGTCTCCGGGCCTCTGTAGCTGGCCCCGCCGTTTTTAGGCACAGGCAAAAGGGATAATCCACCTTTTCGTGGGATGTGTAGTTGTAACTGGGCTTCCCATGAAGCTCGAACAGTAAAGAGTCTGTCTGCAACGCAGGAGGCCTGGGTTCGATCCCTGGGTTGAGAAGATCCCTGGAGAAAGACATGGCAACTCACTCCAGTATTCTTGCCTGGAGAATTCCATGGACAGAGGAGCCTGGTAGGATACGGTCCATGGAGTTACAGAAGAGTCGGACACAACTGAGTGAGTAACGCTTCGCTTACTAGTAAAATTTTTTTGAATAAATTTTTACTGTTTTAATGCACATGAAGCAAACAGTCCCAGCAGGTCACTTCTGTTCTTGAGACTTTACCTAAACTATCTTTGTGCACTGTCCCATACCCCCGCCCCCACCCAGCCACCAGAATCAACCACTTGTAGTAATTTTTTTTTTTTAAACTTTATTTTACTTTACAATACTGTATTGGTTTTGCCATACATTGACACGAATCTGCCACAGGTATACATGTGTTCCCAACCCT
>SJYX01017258.1:288978-346833 GCA_006410675.1 Oreotragus oreotragus
CCCAGCCACCAGAATCAACCACTTGTAGTAATATTTTTTTTTTTAACTTTATTTTACTTTACAATACTGTATTGGTTTTGCCATACATTGACACGAATCTGCCACAGGTATACATGTGTTCCCAATCCTGAAACCCCCTCTCCCCTCCCACCCCATATCGTCTCTCTGGATCGTCCCCGTTCACCAGCCCCAAGCATCCAATATCCTGTGTAGCAATAATTTAATAGTGAAATAACAATGGCTGGCATGCTCCAGTCCATGGGGTCACAAAGAGTCGGACACAACTTCGCAACGGAACAGCAACAAACCATGCCTCATATTTCCTATGTGTTAGGCATTGTGCTAAGTGCCTCACATTATCTTATTTAATCTAACAGTCTGGCTATCATCTAGATTACCGAGTTGACAGTCCCTGTCCAGGACAGTTTCATGCTTTGCCATCTGCAGAGCAGAAGGCTCCATCTTGAGATCTGAACCTTTGATCTAGTCTTGCTTCTGCCATCAACCCACTACGTATTCCAGGCAACTTTCCCTCTCAGCCTTATCTTATTGCTCTTTAAGACAGATAACTAGGATCCCTGCTTCGTGAGACTATAGTAAAGATGAATGGCCAGAGAACAGATGTAAAAGCACTTTGTGAACAATGAGAAACCTTATAAATTCACTCATTCAACAAACACTTGCTGAGTGCCTGCCACCTTCTGAGCACTGTTCTGGGCACTACAGAGAGGACGAAGAGCAGGAGGTAGATCATGACAGCTTTGGTGCCCCTGTGAAGTCATGAGAGCTTGTTCTAGAAACATGGGGAGCTTTTGCTCTAATAAGAGCAGCTTTTGAAAATTTAGGAAGTCTTTGGAGGATTTTGAACAAAATGAATGACATAATCTGAGTTGTCTTTCGCAGGACCACTCTGGGGCTGTGAGTAGATATAAGAAGACCAGGGAATAATCCAGACAGGAGGTAACAGAGCCTGGTGGCATTAATAGCAGTGCAGGTGTTGAAAGTGGTTCAGTTCGGGATATATTTTGAAGATTGAGCCAACAGAATTATAGATGGCTTGGAATTGGGTTTGGGGTACAAAAAAAGAGACAACAGTGACATCAGGATTTTTGAGCAACTGGAAAGTTGGAGTCGCTATCAACTGTCAGGATGAAGACTGCTGAAGTAACATGTTCCGTGAATATAGTAAGTTCATCTGGGGGTATACCACACATGCAGATGGGCACTGAGTAACTGTATATGCAAGTCTATATATAACTCAGTAATACTTGCATCCCAACTTCAGACTGGAGTTACCAGTTCAAGAGTCTTCAGCACATACAGACAGCATCCGAAGCCATTAGATTGGAAGCGTTCTGTAGGAGAAGGAGGGCCCAGGAGGAAGAGGAGGGNCGCGGCCACAGACGGCAGCTGGGGCTCCGTCTCCCGCGTGGCGCGTGCGCGCCCGGCCCCCCGCCGGAGCGGCGGCCCCACGGTCGCCCCGGTGTTGCCGGCGGGAGGGAGGCCCGGCCCGGAGCGTGCGCGCGGCCGGCGGGCCACCCCTCCGGTGCAGCCCGGCGCCCGGGCCGGCGGGGCAGGGGGCTCCCACCGCGAGGGCGGGTCCTGGGGCCAGGCTTCCGGGGGCTGCGCGCCCGGCCGAAGCACGCGCCCCTTTCCTTAGGAACGGAAACCGAACGAGGATGGCCCCGTCCACCCGCTCTGAGAATGAGGCTTAGCACAGGGACCCGCGCTACCTGTGTGCTTTCCTCGTCTGGAGTGTGCCAGCGGAACTAGAACTGCCTTCTATAGTGCTGAAAAATAAATATGCTTTGTTTTTTCAGTGTATAATTACCATTACAGCTGTTTTTGATCACCAGCATCATGTACCTAACAGATGTCTCCTTGAAACAGATGTTCCACAAATATTTACCAAGTTAAGAAATGAGCATCGCTCCCTAATTTTGTGCTGTGAGCCATTTTCTCTTTCTGGTACTTACCTTAATTACAGCAGATGTAACTTAAGTATACAGTTAAAGCCTCAGCACTATGAGGTCTAGAGTCCCAGTTATATAATACAATGACGGAAAAGCAGTAACAGTGAAATAATTTTTGTTTCCAGTTATTTGCTCGGTAAGCTTGTGTGCAAAGACCAAGGTGATTATTCCCGTTTTAAAGTCGGCTTACTTGCTGACACAGGAGGTGGAAGTCAGTTCCAATAATGGAATTACCTTTGCAGTCGCAGGTGCTCCCACATTTCTCACCTGTTTGGACTTTGTGCTTGTTTGTGGCCACAATTTTAAATAATCTTGTAAGTAATTAAATGAAATTAATTTATTTGAACATTTGCATTCTTGCAGCATTTAGGTGTTTTTAAAATTCCTCCCTATTTTTACGTGTAAACTTACTTTCTTCTCTTCTTCTTGTGTTTTACCTACCACCTTTTACTCTGTTTCATTACACTATCAAATAAAGTTCTTTGGAAATTTTTCCCTCCCAGAAAAAAATCCTCTTGTATCAAGCTTTCAAACAATTGTCCTTTCTTGGATCATTGGAATCTAGAAGAAATAATAATGAAACATTTCTTTGTTGACATTTTCCTCATCCAGTATTTGTTGAATAGAGTCACAGAAACTTTCCACTCCTTATAGAATAGTTCTCAACATTCAAAACAATTTATGCTACAAATTTAGAACTAAATTGTCTTCCACAGCTGTGAAAGTAGAATGGCTAAGCAAATAAGGACAAACAAATATTCAATAAACTAGTATGACTTGTCATTTCTTTCTAATTTGAACACCCTAATTCAGTTCAGTTCAGTCGCTCATTCGCGTCCAACTCTTTGCGACCCCATGAATCGCAGCTCGCCAGGCCTCCCTGTCCATCACCAACTCCCGGAGTTCACTCAGACTCACGTCCATCGAGTCCATGATGCCATCCAGCCATCTCATCCTCGGTCGTCCCCTTCTCCTCCCGCCCCCAATCCCTGCCAGCATCAGAGTCTTTTCCAATGAGTCAACTCTTCGCATGAGGTGGCCAAAGTACTGGAGTTTCAGCTTCAGCATCATTCCTTCCAAAGAAATCCCAGGGTTGATCTCCTTCAGAATGGACTGGTTGGATCTCCTTGCAGTCCAAGGGACTCTCAAGAGTCTTCTCCAACAGCATAGTTCAAATTAGCCACCCATAAATGACAATCAGCTTAATATGGGAGCAAATATTAAAATATAATGATAATCTGTTACCTAAATTTTGATTGTCTTTTGGAGCTATTTTTTTTATTCCCTTTAAAATATTACGTTGTCTCTACTTTTTAATCTTTCAGAATTACATACTCATTTGTTATTGCCCAACAAAAATTTGTATTATATATTATCACTTTTTTTGGTCCTGTCCCAACAGTCAAGAACTCCAAAGGTAAGTTTGGTTGTATTTATTAAGTTTAGACTCTGAAATTATTAGGCTTCCCTTATGGCTCAGCTAAAGAATCTGCCTACAATGTGGAAGACCTGGGTTCAGTCTCTGAGTTGGGAAGATCCCCTGGAGAAGAGAACAGCTATCCACTCCAGTATTCTTGCCTGGAGAATTCCATGGACTGTATTAGGTCACAAAGAGTCGGACAGGACTGAGCGACTTTCACTGAAATTATTAGAATTATTTTGCACATTATTTTCCCTAGATTTATCTTTGTTTTCATATATTTATTGAATACATTTGTAATTTTAAAATAGATGAATTTTGATGGGCTGAAGAGGTGTTAAAGTTGAATAACAAATCATCTAGTTTGTTTTTTTTTTTTTACTTTTATACAGAAAATTCTGAGCTGTGTAGCTCTGGGAAGTGGACCACTCGTTCAGAAGAAGGACATAGCCTGTCTTAAGAATACATTTGGCTCTTCACCATGCGGTTAGGAAAAGCTAAAGGAGGGATATCCCGGAGCGCAAGCCAAGGGAAGGTCTACGAGAGCCAGCGCAGAGCTGGCCGGCAGCGGCAGAGACGGGGGGTGACCCTCCGCTTTGACTCGAGCTTCAGGAGACTGAGACGAGGCCTGGATGAAAAGCCTTATAAGTGTGTCGAATGTGAAAAGAGCTTCAGTCAGAGCTCGACTCTCTTCCAGCACCGGAAGATCCATACTGGAAAGAAGTCCCACGAGTGTGCGGACTGTGGGAAGAGCTTCTTTCAGAGCTCTAACCTCATTCAGCATCGCCGCGTCCACACCGGGGAGAAGCCCTACCGATGCGATGAGTGTGGAGAGAGGTTTAAGCAGAGCTCAAACCTCATTCAGCACCAGCGGATTCACACTGGAGAAAAACCCTACCAGTGTGACGAGTGTGGCCGGTGCTTCAGCCAGAGCTCCCACCTCATTCAGCACCAGAGGACCCACACTGGGGAGAAACCCTACCAGTGCAGCGAATGCGGCAAGTGCTTCAGCCAGAGCTCGCACCTCAGGCAGCACACGAAGGTGCACAGGGAAGAGAAGCCTCGGGAAACCCGGGGCAGAAGCGCTCGGGCGAAGGCGCGCTTGGCGTCGCCTTGGAAAGCTGGCAAAGCTAGGAGACCAGTGGCTGGCCTCCGCTAAGTGAAGGGCGCTGCATCGGCCCTTTTTTAAGAATGCAAAGTGTTTCTTCTAGGACTGGAGATATTTTTTAAATTCAATAGTGTACTTAAGTACTGAATCCTCCCCTAGCACGAGGACATTGGGAGTTCCATGACATTGGGATCAGAGAAATTATGAGTCCAGCCTTCCTTCCTTTTTATGTGACCTGCAGTACAAAAAACAGACAATGTGTTTCTAGAGAACATAAACTCCTTGAGCTCTTTTGAAATTGCTTCCTGCATCATTTTGACCAAAAAAAAAAAAATCCTGTTTTGATGACGTGTAAAAGTGTAGAAATTCCAGTGACTGCTCAGTTTCAGGACTTTCCTTGGAAAGAATAATTAAAAGGGAGAAATTAATTCCATCAGTTTTAGAGTTCTGTCGTAGATGAGAGTCTTTGTTTTTAAAGTTTTGTAGTATATTACCCATTGGTTTGTAAGTACGTCTCAAGGTTCAGCATAACTAAAATGAACTCACGTTCACAGATTTTTAGTCAGTGAAGTCCATCGCTTTGTGTTAGCTTTTTTGGTTCATTTCTCCTGTTTATAGATAGTTACTAATTAAAGGAGTAGAGCTTCCCTATTTTTCATCAAATTCTTAGTGACACTCTGGAAGCCAAAGAGAGCAGCGAGTCCGATCGCAGGCCTCCGCCCCCTACCGATGCCGCCCTTTGCGATGGCCTGACACTGTGCCTCTTGTTTTCAGAAGCTGGAACGGCTTCGTGTCAGTCCATGCCCATGTCCTTGACGTCGAGCTCTCTCTTGTGCTCTGACAAGCCGAGCCAGCCTTTTAGAGCTAAATGAATAAATAAACCAAAATTATTTCTTCAAAGTAATCTCAACTTGCAAATTAAAAATCGACAATTTATATGCTTCCCTGCCTCCCCCTTCAAGAGCTNCTCAGCTAAAGAATCTGCCTACAATGTGGAAGACCTGGGTTCAGTCTCTGAGTTGGGAAGATCCCCTGGAGAAGAGAACAGCTATCCACTCCAGTATTCTTGCCTGGAGAATTCCATGGACTGTATTAGGTCACAAAGAGTCGGACAGGACTGAGCGACTTTCACTGAAATTATTAGAATTATTTTGCACATTATTTTCCCTAGATTTATCTTTGTTTTCATATATTTATTGAATACATTTGTAATTTTAAAATAGATGAATTTTGATGGGCTGAAGAGGTGTTAAAGTTGAATAACAAATCATCTAGTTTGTTTTTTTTTTTTTACTTTTATACAGAAAATTCTGAGCTGTGTAGCTCTGGGAAGTGGACCACTCGTTCAGAAGAAGGACATAGCCTGTCTTAAGAATACATTTGGCTCTTCACCATGCGGTTAGGAAAAGCTAAAGGAGGGATATCCCGGAGCGCAAGCCAAGGGAAGGTCTACGAGAGCCAGCGCAGAGCTGGCCGGCAGCGGCAGAGACGGGGGGTGACCCTCCGCTTTGACTCGAGCTTCAGGAGACTGAGACGAGGCCTGGATGAAAAGCCTTATAAGTGTGTCGAATGTGAAAAGAGCTTCAGTCAGAGCTCGACTCTCTTCCAGCACCGGAAGATCCATACTGGAAAGAAGTCCCACGAGTGTGCGGACTGTGGGAAGAGCTTCTTTCAGAGCTCTAACCTCATTCAGCATCGCCGCGTCCACACCGGGGAGAAGCCCTACCGATGCGATGAGTGTGGAGAGAGGTTTAAGCAGAGCTCAAACCTCATTCAGCACCAGCGGATTCACACTGGAGAAAAACCCTACCAGTGTGACGAGTGTGGCCGGTGCTTCAGCCAGAGCTCCCACCTCATTCAGCACCAGAGGACCCACACTGGGGAGAAACCCTACCAGTGCAGCGAATGCGGCAAGTGCTTCAGCCAGAGCTCGCACCTCAGGCAGCACACGAAGGTGCACAGGGAAGAGAAGCCTCGGGAAACCCGGGGCAGAAGCGCTCGGGCGAAGGCGCGCTTGGCGTCGCCTTGGAAAGCTGGCAAAGCTAGGAGACCAGTGGCTGGCCTCCGCTAAGTGAAGGGCGCTGCATCGGCCCTTTTTTAAGAATGCAAAGTGTTTCTTCTAGGACTGGAGATATTTTTTAAATTCAATAGTGTACTTAAGTACTGAATCCTCCCCTAGCACGAGGACATTGGGAGTTCCATGACATTGGGATCAGAGAAATTATGAGTCCAGCCTTCCTTCCTTTTTATGTGACCTGCAGTACAAAAAACAGACAATGTGTTTCTAGAGAACATAAACTCCTTGAGCTCTTTTGAAATTGCTTCCTGCATCATTTTGACCAAAAAAAAAAAAATCCTGTTTTGATGACGTGTAAAAGTGTAGAAATTCCAGTGACTGCTCAGTTTCAGGACTTTCCTTGGAAAGAATAATTAAAAGGGAGAAATTAATTCCATCAGTTTTAGAGTTCTGTCGTAGATGAGAGTCTTTGTTTTTAAAGTTTTGTAGTATATTACCCATTGGTTTGTAAGTACGTCTCAAGGTTCAGCATAACTAAAATGAACTCACGTTCACAGATTTTTAGTCAGTGAAGTCCATCGCTTTGTGTTAGCTTTTTTGGTTCATTTCTCCTGTTTATAGATAGTTACTAATTAAAGGAGTAGAGCTTCCCTATTTTTCATCAAATTCTTAGTGACACTCTGGAAGCCAAAGAGAGCAGCGAGTCCGATCGCAGGCCTCCGCCCCCTACCGATGCCGCCCTTTGCGATGGCCTGACACTGTGCCTCTTGTTTTCAGAAGCTGGAACGGCTTCGTGTCAGTCCATGCCCATGTCCTTGACGTCGAGCTCTCTCTTGTGCTCTGACAAGCCGAGCCAGCCTTTTAGAGCTAAATGAATAAATAAACCAAAATTATTTCTTCAAAGTAATCTCAACTTGCAAATTAAAAATCGACAATTTATATGCTTCCCTGCCTCCCCCTTCAAGAGCTTCTTACAACCCTGCTTATCTTAAATGTTTGCCAGTAGCCTATGAAGTTTTGAAAAAGTCAAGTGTTCATTGTAGCTTTTTTGAAATCTAACTTTTTCTGAGTTACCTGTCTTATTTATAAGACCAAACAAGTTTCTTATCTTTCATGAGAACAGTGCCAAGTATCAAACATTTTGATCAGCCTTCAGCTCAGGTTTTAATTTCTATTAAATGCTAACATTCTTCTGATTTTTTTTGTATCTTTCATAATCATATCTGATCCTGCTGTATTAATGACAGTTATCCAGAAAAAAAATTTTTTTAAGAGTATTTTGCATATTACTACCTTCTGTCTATTTTTCTCCTGGGAAGTTGCTTTGATGATGTAGGCAGCATCTAAAATCACAGCCTGGCAAGAATCACTTGTGTTGCCTGTCTTTGGTCGCCTCAGAGTTGAACTTTGCCTCCCTCATGGCCTTGTATTTGAGCGCCAAGCCATGGCAGATGGCTTTGTCAACAGCAGTTTGATCCAATAGGATATTCACAGTACTGTGTGAGTACAGGCATGCCTTAGAGTACCACAATAAAGCAAATGTCAAAATAAAGTGAATCGCATGACTTTTTTGGTTTCCCAGTGTGTAGTGAAGTTGTGTTTGTGCTGTATTGTGGTTTATTAACTGCAATAGCATTATGTCTAAAAAACAGTGTAATACTGTAATTAAAGATACTTTATTGCTAAAAATGCTAACCATCATCTGAGCTTTCGGTGAATCATAACAATAACATGAAGCATCACCTGTCATGTAACAGATACGATGAAACAGTTTGAACTGTTGCAAGGATTGCCAAACTATGACAGAAACAGCAACCACGTTCTGGGAAAATCCCACTGACAGGCCACTTGGTGCAGGGCTGCCAGGAGCCTGCCACAAACCTTAATTTTTTTTAAAGCAATAAAACATAATAAAACAAGGTATGCCTTACAAAGTGATCGCAGTTATCTTGTACAAAAGACAGTGTTTAGGTTTTACTGATTGACTTATTAGGTCTTTGGACGCAGAAAAGCTGTTGAATTAAATCTAAAATTGTCAGCAGCAAAAGTATTACTCCCACCGATTTAAAGGTGGGTTCAACTTTATTTTGACTGAGTACTCTTGACAGAAAGTTACGCCTATGAAGGACAAGAACCATCTAGTAAGCTCCTAAGGGAATTTGAAGTTTTTGAACCTTTGACAGGTAGTAGGAGTATGTCTTCAAAATAAAGACACATAGCTACAGACGCTATTTAGGCCCCATGATAGGGAAGGAAAGTGCTGTCACTGCTGAGAAAATAAAGTACTTGTTGAGAACTGGCCATGTGTATTTCTACCAAAGACTGGTAGAAAAGGTAAATTTTTTTTCAGGGAAAGTAAAAAACAGGTAATATACTGTCTGATTGCCATTCAGATTGGGAGGGTTTTCATCAGGTACAGGGAAGAAGGAAGGTCCCTTGGACAGATGGCATGCAGGCCGAAGGAACAGAAAGCCCCGAAGTCTTGCAGAGGCCAGGTAGCTGGTGTAGAAGTGAAGTGAGAAGAGCTGCAACCCGAAGCGCACACGCCCGTCTGACAGGATAACCTGCCTCGGTTCTAGTCAATTGCCAGGTACACCACATCTTGATATTTTCGAGAGAACCAGAAATCCAGATTTTAAAATTCACAGTACTTAGCAGGTTACCACAGCTGCACTGTCTTCAAGGCTCTGGGTGTGGCTGGCTGTGGCGGAGGTGAGAGCCTGGCGTGGTGAGAGGTAGGGGTGCATGACGGAGTGGCCGCCGCACAGCACAGAAGGGTCTGCCCAGAGAACCGCAAGGGGCTGCGCTGTTGACGTGTGTCCCTGAGGGTCAGGACGGTGTCATGCTGGGCTCTGTCCCCGAGCCACGTTTTGGAGGGGAAGGGGGTGGGGGTGCAGATGGTGAGTCTCTGGCTGGTGGGGCTCTGGGCCGCGCCAGTGGTAAAGAATCTGCATGCCAAGGCAGGAGACGCAAGAGACATGGGTTCGATCCCTGGATCAGGAAGACCCCCCCAACCAGAGAAAGAAATGGTACCCCACTCCAGTATTCTGGCCTGGGAAATACGGACAGAGGAGCCTGGTGGGCTACAGTCCACGGGGTCGCAAAAAGTGGGACATGACCGAGTGTAGATACAGAGGGTCCGAACCAGCAAGAGACAGGCCGGGCCCGATGCAGCAGTGACCAGAGGCATGCCTGCCTTGGCCCGTTCCTGCAGGCAATACACACATCCAGGGAAGACGGTCCTGAGCCCCATACATCACTGCAGCGACCTGAAACTCCAGGATTGCTGACGTCACCCCTGGAATTAGAAACTGGTCCTGAGACTCCAGACACGAGAGAGAGGCATGTGCATCCCTCTTGCACGCAGAGTGTGCGTGTCAGGGCCAGTCACAGCACGGGGCGCAGGCACCCGGGAGGCCTGCCTGTAAGGGCGAGACCCCTTATTGCACAGCGGATGGGCCTGCTCCCCCACCTTGACATCAAAGCGATGAGTCAGCTTGGACAGTGAGCACCCCAACCACAGCCATGGCGAAGACTGGAGGCCGCTCCTCCGAGGTCCAGGTGCCACAGGAGGCCCTGGGATGTGGTGCAGCTCGAGGCGCTGCTGCTGCTAAGGCGCCTCAGTCGTGTCCGACTCTGTGCGACCCCATAGACGGCAGCCCACCAGGCTCCTCCGTCCCTGGGATTGTCCAGGCAAGAACACTGGAGTGGGTTGCCATTTCCTTCTCCAATGATGACAGTGAAAAGTGAAAGCGAAGCCGCTCAGTGTGTCCAACTAGCAGCGACCCCCGGGACTGCAGCACCAGGCTCCTCCGACCACGGGATTTTCCAGGCAAGAGCACTGGGGGGACTGCAAAACAGGACTGAGCCTGGAGATGAAAGGCGCTATCCATTTCCTTTCCTTTTTTTTTTTTTTCAGGTAAAAATGTATTGAGCTGTTTCTTAAATTCAGAGTTCTACAATAAAACTCATCACCCAGAAATTCTTTTCTGTCAGTTTTAGATACAGCACAGGGGCTTATCTGGTAAAATAATTAGTTTTGCTTCTTTTTTCATAATAAGTGCAAACTAATCCACTCTAGTTTGAAACATGAATTTTGCTGCTGAAAGATGAGAAAAGATGTAAACTAGAGATACAATTCTTGGTCACATTCCTTGGAGAAAAACCAAGTACACGTAGCAGTGTTGTCTAAAATTTAAATATAAGATGAAATCTTTCGTGATTATTTAATGAGGGAGTGATTGATATTTTTCTCCTTTGACCCATTTACTTGGTAATGTATTGAATAAATTCTAGAAAGTCTACCTACTAAGTAATAGGATTTTGTTACTAGTGCTGTTTTAGTATTAGCATTATAACATCTGATAGTGTTTTATTCAGGATTTTTGCATCAGCATACATGAATTAACTCTGCTGTAAGTTTTTTCTTACGTGTTATCTTTGTTGTAAAATACATTGCTATTGATGACTCCACGTCATAGTTTTTGAGAAACTGGGCCAAGGTTGTAGCGGCTTGTTTAACGTGCCATTATGCCTCCTAGTTTTTCAAGAGACCTCTCAGGCACAGATTTTTAAAAATTCAGAAATTGGGGATGGGCATGTTGACGTAAATAAAGCTGAGATGAGGATCTTTCTCAGATCTCAGAGAACCCTCCCAGTCATATCTTTATGTTCAAGACAATCTTCTGGCACGTAAGAAACGCCTCTAAATTCAGTGAGATTAAAAGGCTAAGTGTCAAAGTTGGACCAGGGAAGTCAGAGAGAGGTCAGTATGACGATTTGGGGGCAACGGTCACGGAGAGAAGGCAAGGTTCGGTTGGAGGCCAAAGTCACCACATATTCTGAACAGGAAGAGTCTCGATGTCGCGGATTCAGTTCGCATTCGTTCTTTTTTGCCTTTTTAGCCCAATTTTTGTGAAACATTTTACCTGCATTTAGTTTTCTATGTTAAAATATTTGGTGTAGTTTTCTTTTCCTCACTAGACTTTGATTGACACAATAGTCAAAACAGAAGCAAGCCAAAAGGACAAGAATCTATCATTTTCTATCTACCAGATTGGTATTATCAAAAAGTGTAAACGCTGCTCTGCTGGCAAAGCTAAGGAGAACCAGCCAAACTCACATTTTGTTGGTGGGGATACAAAACATTGGAACCTCTGCAGAGGGGAATTTGGCGATATCTAGCAGATTTATATATGGGTTTACTGTTTGACCTAGAAATTACGCTTTGGAGGAACTGGTCCCAGAGATACAGTAACAAAAGATATAATGCACACACGTGGCAGCAAATTCTTATAGAGAAGGCTGGCTTCTCGCTGGAAGACAGTGAGCTTCCGTGTGATCACATATGCATCTCTTCAGTGGTGGGCTTGCTTTTCGTGATGGCCTCGTGGCTATCTGCTTGCGCTTTAGTGGAATCCCACTTGTCATTTTCAGGGGTCTGCTTGCCTTCGTAGAGGACCCAGAAACACGTTTAGTAAGTGCTCTTGAGGAGCTAAGTGTCACCACTGGTGCAAATCAGCAGATCAGATTCCGAGGCTCAATCAGAAACACCCCAGGCCAATGAGGGCACTGCAGGGGCAAAGGCCGTGGAAGGTACTCCGTTCCTGAAGTCTTCCTTCTTCTATCCCAGAAGATGCTGGGATAGAAGATGCTGGACGCCTTCATTTATTTACATTACCTGGAACAGTCACTAGAGGGCAGCAAAGGAAATAAAATGGAAACCAGCCTCTCCCTACATTGAACTTGTATTTTCCCTTGAAAATACCATACTCAAAATGCTAACAAATTCGAGGCCACTCTTTACAGACAGCTAGGATTTAGTAAAATGTCTTTAAGGATACAAACTTAATTTTTTAATTTGAGCATACTTTAGGCAAATTACCTGGATGTCATTTCCATGTCCACCATAACTTAGACATTAAATATATACAAAGCACAGGGATATAAGCAAGTCCCTTTCTTATTTTGGTAGGAAAGTAAATCATTTAAAGTGTTGTTTTTTTTTTTAATTATAGCTATTTTCTGTGCTCCCCTCTTTCTTTGCGCTCCTATACAGCCTCCTCCTTGATTTTATATTTCTCCCTTTACATACCTGGCATTCTTAGCCAATTCCTTGTTAAAATCCATCAGGCTTTCAACAATTCTCTGCTCAGAAAAACTGTTTCCAAGGATTCTCTGAAAGTTTGTTCAGAACAGTGGCTCGAGGCCACTAAGAGGAAGGCTCAGAGGTAAGGCTAGAACCCTTGTACGGAAGAATGCAGTTGAAGAGACTAACATTAGAGAATGTTTTAGAGTTGGGTGAACAGTTAGTTTGCTCTCCACAGTTTGAACCTTTGATTCGGTACAACTATTTGAACTTTTTACTTTGTGAATGCATTATTCTTACAATTTAAATATAAATGTGAAGGCAAGTACACTCCATAGTGAGAGGGAGACGGGGAGCAGCTGGGAAACAGGCAGAGTGGTCCCAGAGCGGTGCCCCGGCGCCGTATCACTAAGCCCTAAGCAGCACTGCACTTCATAAACTCACCACCTCATCTAGAACTTGCTCCCCTCACCCTTTCCCTGGTACTTTTACTTTGCCCCACTTCTAAAAGGCTGAATGAGGTCACAGAGCCCACATGTGGGAAAGCTGGGTACTCAGCGGTGGTGTGCATCTGGGGCGGGGCAGGGAGAAAGGGGCTGTTAAATATAAGAGGCGGTGAGGCAGTGTAACACAGAGAAATATCTCTGCGTTGGAATGATTAGTTCTGAGTTCTAGATCCTTTTCTGTGGAAAACCCATGTGCCCTTGGGCAATTCATTTTTCCTCTCTGGTCCTAAATCTGCTCATCTATCAAATAAAGACGAGTTTGGCAGTTAAACCAGTTGTTCCATTTATGATTCTGTGCTTCTAAGTTGCTGAAACTGATTTTAGCCAACTAAAGAAAGATCCAATGAAGTCAAGTTGGGCTTCAGGAGCATCACTATGAACAAAGCTAGTGGAGGTGATGAAATTCCAGTGGAGCTGTTTCAAATCCTAAAAAATGATGCTGTTAAAGTTCTGCCCTCAATATGCCAGCAAATTTGGAAAACTCAGCAGTGGCCACAGGACTGGAAAATGTCCATTTTCATTCCAATCCCAAAAAGGGGCAATGCCAAAATATGTTCAAACTACCGCACAACAGCATACATTTCACATGCTAGCAAGGTAATGCTCAAAATCCTTCAAGCTAGGCTTCATCAGTACACGAACCAAGAACTTCCACATGTAAAGCTGAATTTTAAAAAGGCAGAAGGACCAGAGACCAAGTTTCCAGCATCTCTTGTATCATAGAAAAAACAAGGGAATTCCAGAAAAAACATCTGCTTCATTGACTGTGCTAAATCCTTTGACTGTGTGGATCACGACAAACTCTGGAAAATTCTTAAAATGATGGGAATACCAGACCACCTTACCTGCCTCCTGAGAAATCTGTATGCAGGTCAAGAAGCAACAGTCAGAACTGGACATGGAACAACAGACTGGTTCCAAAGAGGAAAAGGAGTACATCAAGGCTGTATATTGTCACCCTGCTTATTTAACTTGTATGCAGAGTACATCATGCAAAATGCCAGGCTGGATGAAGCTCAAGCTGAAATCAAGATTGCAGGGAGAAATATCAGTAACCTTGGATATGCAGGTGACACCACCCTTATGGCAGAAACTGAAGAGGAACTAAAAAGCCTTTTGATGAAGGTGAAAGGGGAGAGTGAAAAAGCTGGCTTAACATTCAACATTCAAAAAATGAAGATCATGGCATCTGGTCCCATCACTTCAGGCAAATAGATGGGGAAACAATGGAAACAGTGAGAGACTTTATTTTCTGGGGCTCCAAAATCACTGCAGATGGTGGCTGCAGCCATGAAATTAAAAGACATTTTGCTCCTTGGAAGAAAAGATATGACAAACCTAGCAGCGTATTAAGAAGCAGAGACATCACTTTGCAAAGAAAGTCAGTCCAGTCAAAGCTATGGTTTTTCCTGTGGTCATGTATGGATGTGAGAGTCGGACCATGAAGAAGGTTGAGCACCGAAGAGTTGATGCTTTTAAACTGTGGTGCTGGAGAAGACTCTTGAGAGTGCCTTGGGCTGCAAGGAGATCCAACCAGTCCATTCGAAAGGAAACCAACTTTGAATATTCATTGGAAGGACTGATGCTGAAGCTGAAGCTCCAATACTTTGGCCACCTGATTCAAAGAGCCAATTCATTGGAAAAGATGCTGGGAAAGATTGAGGGCAGGGGGAGAAAGGGACAACAGAGGATGAGATGGTTGGATGGCATCATAGACACAACGGACATGAATTTGAGCAAACTCCAGGAGACGGCGAAACCCAGAGNCTCCGCAGGGGGCTGAAAGAGATCAATCGAGAATTATGTGCTGTGTGTAACCACACGGCAGGTGACAGGGACCTAAAAATGACAGCATTGTGCAGTCAACATGAATATTCAAAGACCTAACGAAGTATCATAGTCAAAAATGGATTTTACATCTCTATCAAAAGTGAAATAAGAAGAAAAGCAAAGATTGAGCAAGTGAGAATAACTCAACTTAAGAGGAGGACCTAATATTATTTTTAAGACCGTTCTCAGACATGCTAAAATAATAATGAAAACAGTTCTCATGAAAGTAGGAATAGGTCGAATAAAGACAAATTCTTAAGTTACTTCAAAAGTCTCACTAGAATATTCCAGTTGATCTCAAACACCACATTAACTTAAGTGATACAAAGATTATTTCCATTTTCTAATTGTCTAATTACTATGAGACTAAAAGAAAAATAACCATTTTTAGTCTTTGCTACCCTTTCATCATAGATTCAACTCAAGAGTGACAGGTATAATTACTAGTGTATCTGGGGTCTCTTCTTGTAAGTCCCACTGAAAGCTGAAGGAATGCAAAAGTAGAAAGTTAAGGCAGGTACACTGCTGAGGTGCTATGTGCACAACTCAGTGAGAGAAGATTGTGTGTTTATTTTCCCTCTGATCATCTTATTTACTCTCAGCATTGCATTTGCTGAGAAAATAGAAAAAAAACTGTAGCTTGGATATTCAAAATACTATTGCTAAGCATCTTAAAGTAGACATCCAATTAAATTCCAGTTTTGAAAGACCCAGTTTTTATTTCTCCTGTTTTTACTTAAAAAGAGGTCCATGTCTGCCCATCTGTTTAGAATGCTATGTATCCACTGATGTGACACTGAGTCCACCCTCTGTGGCCTGACTACATGCCTCCTTATCCTGGGTACACCTTCTGTGATCTAGATTCATAATTATTTTCAGTCTGTTGGAAAGTTCATATTTCTACAGCTTATTTCTTCTAGGTGTGAGTTTTCAAGCATTAAAAATGATAGAAATCAGAGATAACATGCTTAATCTTTTGATTAGCACACTGATAAGTCCTAATGGATGGCCAGGATGAATAAAGCTCCTCAGATGTTGATGCTGGCGTCAAAGCGCCTCACTGATGCTGTGCAGATTTCCCAGGGCCTTCTCTATGTGCCTGGAAAGAGAAGTCAAGCTCTAGAAAGTCAACGAGGACAGCTTAGACACCTGACAGCTTCACACTAGTAGAGATTTCACTTAACTGAGCTAAGAGCAGCGTTCATGCTAATGTCTTAACTCAGAGCAAATTTATCACCCTAAAACAATTGCCATGACTTCTTTTTTTAACAACCTTAAGTAGAAAAAAAAAGTGTTTTTACTTTTAGATGGAAGAAATTCTCTATGCTAAACTTCAAAGCTCAAGATTTTCAGTGAAACGCTGGAAGACTTCTACCAGTTGAAATGGATCACTTAATTTTTAAAGTCAACCATACAAATTCCACTACATTATTTCCAAAATACATATATATATATACATGTTTATATTTATACATATAAATTTTCTTAAACACTCAAAGTTCAAATTTTTAAAGATAAGTACAAATGAAAGACAGAAATTTATTTTATTTTAGACATATAAAATTCAAGCAGATCTTTTTACAAGTATCCATTTTCTGTAAGAAAAAGTTAAACTATTTTGAATTTTAAACAACAAGCATAAATGATAAGTGGAAATAAATCTTTACTTGGCTAACATTTGGATGGCCAAATGATCACACAGAGATCTTATCAATCAGGAATCATATCTTCTGATATATTTATTCAAGTATAATTGTTGTGCTTAGTTGCGTATATATATTTCAGAAAAAACATGGTTGAATTTGTATGGTTGATTTCTTAAAAAATTAAGTGATACATCTAAACTGATAGAAGGAGTCTTCCAGTATTTCTGCAAAGATTTATTTTGTTCACAAATAGGATGAAAGGATATTACTTTATGATAATAGGAAACAATGAAAACTAAAAAGGATGAAAAGAAAGAAAACAGAAGTGGCATTTTAGGTCCTCTGCTACCTTGATAAATTGTACTGTGCTTATACATTCTTCCCCAGATTTGAAGCTAAGCACCAAAACCGCATGATGCACTTCAAAGCAACCAAACATTGGTGTAATTGAGAAAAATATATAGAGAATTCTTGTTTAATTAGTAATAATTATTCTGTCCATGTTACTGTGGTAATCTGAGAAATAGGAATCGCTTTTCTTATGCTAGAAATTCTTTTATATTATTATGATAAAAATAGGAAAATAAATATGCTCTTGCTCTTTGGTAATTAATGTATGAAACAGACCATTTCCTAAATGAATAAGGACATGCAACAGCATTCACTGCAGATGGTAACAAGAAACTAACTCATCCATTTGGTTAATTGGAATATATGTAAACCAAAAACAACACAAACAGAAGCCATTTTGACCCATGCAAGGGACTCAAGGGTGTTTCCATTTCTGTTCTAATTCAGTAGGAAACCTCAATGAACAAGAACTATAGGCAACAGAAAGAAAAATTATGTCATGCCTTTAAAACAAACTAATCCAAAATATGTTCTTTCATACACAAACTATGGAGATGTTGAAAATATAGCAAAATTCACTTAGCTTAATTGGTGATCTGAGTAATTCACAGACATTAATTCAGCACAAATGCACTGTTCTTCATGAGGTATCCAAAATAAAACATGGGAAAGGTCATTTCTGCCTGGAATTCTTAAGTTGTATTTAAATGTAAATAAATAAGGAAAATCATTCTTTGATGTTTTATGCACACAGATACAATGACTAGTTAACAGAAACTGCTTGATGGGTCTTCAGGTATGGAAAAAACCTCTAATTTAAAATTAGATTATTTATCTATCGCCTAAATGTGACCTCTTTTTTTTTTTTTCATTGAGTCTGTGACTAGAGAATTTATTGTGATCCCTCATAAGTTCAAAGCATGTTTGAATTTAATACAATGCACAGTTTTCACAGTTAGAAATGACCAACTATCTAAGTGAAAGAACAGTCTTTGGAGTCTGAGGGAGAGGGACAGGGTGGGAGGATTTGGGAGAATGGCATTGAAACATGTATAATATCATATAGGAAACAAATCGCCAGTCCAGGTTCGATGCATGATACTGGATGCTTGGGGCTGGTGCACTGGGACGACCCAGAGGGATGGTATGGGGAGGAGGTAGGGGGGTTCAGGATGGGGAACATGTGTATAACTGTGGCAGATTCATGGTGATGTATGGCAAAACCAATACAATATTGTAAAGTAAGTAATCTCCAATTAAAATATATATATTTTTTAAGAAAAAAGAAAAAGAAAAATATTCTTCTCCCAGAAACCTGAGTAAATTAAATTAAACGGTCAAGGAAGTCCAAATCCTTATCCCACATTGCTCTGCAGGGTCACTCCACTAATAGGGGTAGAGGACTGATGTGTGGACCCTCTCCCAAATGAGGGTCCCAAGTTCCAGAGGCAAGTTATCCCTGAAGACAGCTCTGGCCGCACACGACGGTACGTACCATTGCAGGAGGGCAAGACCCGGTTCCACGCGGGCTTTCCGTCCACTCCAATCACACATGTGATAGAAGACGGGTCAGCGATCTTGTAGCCAGAGTCACACTGGTACGTGACAGTTGAGCCGAGCTTGAAGTCGGTCCCGATCCTTGTCCCATTCATTATGTTTCCAGGGTCAAAACAGGCTTCCCGTGGTTTCTCTGTGGGAGAAATGAATGCAAATCCCATGAGAGCAGGGATTTTATTTCTTTAAGTGTCCAGCAAATGAAAAATGCTAAAAAGAAATTGATTGACTCATGGCCAAGTTGTTAATGTTCAAGTCAATGATTATCATAGAAAAACAGAGAAAATTCCTTTGATAAAATTACATTTCTCATTTTTCAAATGACAATAAACTGCAGAATTTCTGTTGTGGTTGATTTCCCGGCTTTTATAGTTTATTCACAGTAAAATGAAATCACACCACATTTTGTGAAGAGATGGGAAAATTGGCTTCTCAAAAGGAGGTGGGCTTAATTCATGTGAGTTAAGGGTGATTTTTTTTATGCTGGGAAGATGATCAAGGAAGGAAGTTCTGATCTTGTACTACCCTCAGTGAATCAATGATGCTAAACTTAGCTGGAAAACAAGTTTCCTGATCCGTAAGGGCCAGGCCCTGTGCCTGGAATGTAATAATTACCCAAGACAGTTCCATTCTAATCGTAGTACCTGCTGCAAGGAAGTGAGGGTGGATCATGTATCAGGCATTGAGCTGGATATCTTGCATGTTTCATTCAAATGTTCACCCACTTCTGTGACATGAGGATGATCTGGGCACTGTTTTACATTTTGAGAATATGAAACTCAAGATAGGCTAAATAACTTTCACAAAAATGTCCTGCAAAGTCCTGTCCAGTTATAGGACCACTAAAGAACACATTTGCTTAAAACCTTGTTGTTTAGTCACTCAATCGTGTCCGACTCTTTGCGACCCCATGTACTGCAGCATTTCAGGTTTCCTTATCCTTCACCATTTCCTGGAGTTTGCTCAAATTCCTGTCCATTGAGTCGGTGATGCCATTCATCCATCTCATCCTTTGCCATCCCCTTCTCCTCTTGCCCTCAGTCTTTCCCAGCATCAGGGATTTTTCCAATGAGTTGGCTCTTCGCATCAGGTGACCAAAGTTTTGGAGCTTCAGCTTCAGCATCAGTCCTTTCAGTGAATATTCAGGGTTGATTTCTTCTAGAACTGACTGGTTTGATCTCCTTGCTGCCCAGGGGACTCTCAAGAGTCTCCTCCAGCACCATGATTCCAAAACATCAGTTCTTCAGCACTCAGCCTGCTTTATGGTCCAACTCTCACATCCATATATGACTACTGGAAAAACCACAGCTTTGACTAGATGAACCTTTGTGGGCAAAATGATGTCTCTGCTTTTTAATACACTTTCTAGGTAGGTGTGCCATAGCATTCCTTCCAAGGCTAAAAACCTATCTTCTTCCAAATATAAGTACAAAGCTGTCTTCTTCCTCTCACACAGTCTTGTGGCTGTGTTTTGTAGGTTGTGTCTTGGTAGCTTTAAATATTGTAAGTGTTCTATTTTAGCAGACCTTCCAAATATCTCTAAATCATGTATCTATATCTCCTTCTGTTGCATACAATTCCACCATTTGAATTGCTTTCTGTTTGTGCTTGTCAACTTTGTTCACTCCATCAGCAAAGCCCCTTGTAACATCAGAAACCTCTGGAATGGAATTTTACAGCTTTTCAAGTGATCGATATAGATGTTATACTGAAATGTTTTTCTTTTCCTTTTTGGGGAGGTTACAGTTAAGAAAATGCTGTTTGTTATGAATATGTGTGAGTGTGTGTGTGGAATGGGGTTATCATTAATAACACAAATAATCTCAAGGATAACTTGAGTGCATAAAATAAATATGTTTCAGCTCCTTTCATTTTTTGACAATCTTTCCCCGAGGGCTAAGCACACACATAAAGGATTTCTGGAGAGTATAAATGCAAGGCTTCATTTTACCTTTATGGGGAGTTGTGATCAATATGGATTATGTTCCCTTTTAAACATTTTCCCTCACTGAGTATCTGTCTACTGTCTATGTGTATTCAGTCATGTCTGACTCCTTGCAACCCCATGGACTATAGCCCACCAGGCTCCTCTGTCCATGGAATTCTCCAGGCAAGAACGATGGAGTGGGTTGCCCTTTCCTTCTCCAGGGGATCTTCCTGACTCTAGGATCAAAGAGACTCCCCTCTCTTGCATCTCCTGCATTGGCAGAAGGGTTCTTGATTACTGTGCCACCTGGCAAACTCACTGCCTGTGAGTAAATCCACACAGTGGTGTTAAAGGATGCTCCTGGGAGACTGTGGCAAGGGAGCTGGGAAAGAGCGAAGATGAAATGAGCTCTGAAAACCGCATCTTGTATCCTCTGAGGAATGGTTTACATGCAGCAGAAGAGGGAAAAGGCACAAACTTTGTAAAGTTTTGCAGGACAGAGAAGAGGCCTGTTTTTGGCTGCATTTATTCAATACTTCTCAGCATAGTTTTAATTGTCTCTGTATCAACATCAGCCAAACAGAGATCTCTTTGGCAATGTTGCCCCAATCTATTATAATCAACTATTAGAATATATTATTTACATACTTTTGTTAAAAGCACAACAGAAATATATAAATATTATATTATCATGAGTATCATATGTGCTTTATAATCATATATATCATAGATAATATAACAATTATCACATATCATACCTCATTATCATGTATATCATATACCATGTGTACTATATTATCACACATATTAAACATCACCATATGCATCATATGCCATATGTACTATATTAGCATACATAACATAGTGAACATTATCATGCATCATACATATATGCAATGCATAACATTTCAATTATCATACATAATATATCATACATATACATTTTGGAAACCCCTCTAGGCCTTCTATTTTGCTCTGGTTAGAGTCTCGCAGCAAGAGCTGTGAACTCTGTTGGGACCCACGTTCTCTAATCACTTCATTAAAAACTGATTTGTTCAAGGAGTAGGGGACATTCTGATAATTCTTTGTAGCTTCCTCAAATCCCACAGAGAGCATAGATCCATTTATTTTAATCAAATAAGGGACAAATAAGCAAAACTGTGGTCACCAGAATAATCTTTCCATCAGCTTCCTTCCAGGAGAACATACCCAGCATCTAATAAATACAAGCACTGGTCTAGGGTATACATTTTTCCCCTATAAAATAACAGAGAAAAAATGCATTTCTGATGCCTGGTCAGCCTTTTTGATAATTTTTTGTTATAAACGTCTGTTGGTTTAGGGTATGTTTGGTTAAATAACACACCCTTAATTTTCTGCTCCATGTTGCTAATGGAGAACTCTGAGGCCAGTTTTTCTTCATTTCTCCAAATGAACTGCATCGAATCTTTTGGTTCCATTTACTCAGTTGTCAGTTCAGGATGTTTGGTGATAAATCACGGTACTTTTTCTGCTTACAATTTGTCACAGTTTCTAAGGAGATGACTTCATTACACACTTCCTGTCAGTTCTGCTTAAGGATGCTTCCCAGAACTCCTGCCCTAGAGCCATGTCGATGGACTCTGCGGGGTGTCTGGGGTCACTGGCAGGACTGCCCCGAGGCTCCTTCGGGTCAAGTCCAACTGACATGTCTGCTCTCTGCTTCCCTGACCAATGACAAATGCATAGTCTTTTTTTTCCCTTGAAGTACAGTTGATTTACAATATTATATTAGTTTCAGGTGTACCAACAGTATGGTGATTCACTTATTTTTGCAGATTGTATTCCATCATAAGTTATTACAAGATAATGGCTTCAATTTCCTGTGCTGTGAACAACAGAGGATGAGATGGTTGGAAGGCATCATCAACTAAACGGACATGAGTTTGAGCGAACTCCTAGAGACAGTGAAGGGCATTGGAGTCTGCTGTGCTGCAGTCCATGGGGTCGCAGAGTCAGATACCACTTAGCAGCTGAACAGCAACAAAATAGTGGCTATAATTCCCTGTGCTGTAAAAAATGTCCTTGCTGCTAATCTACTTTATACGTGTGTGTGAGTTAGTTGCTCAGTCGTGTCCAACTCTTTGTGACCCCATGTACATGGGATTTTCCAGGGTCCTCTGTCCATGGGATTTTCCAGGCAAGAATACTGGAGTGGGTTGCCATTTCCTTCTCCAGGGATATTTCCAACCCAGGAACTGAACCCAGGTCTCCTGTACTGCAGGAAGATTTTTTACTCTCTGAGCCATTGGGGAAGTAGTAGTTAGTTAATCCTGTACCCCTAGTTGGTCTCTCCCCCTTCCTTTTCCCATTCGGTAACCACAAGATTTTTCCTATGTCTGTGAGGCTGTTTCTGCTTTGCTCATACATTAATTTATATTATTTTTTAGATTAGTTCAGTTCAGTTGCTCAGTAGTGCACAATTCTTTGTGACCCCATGGACTACAGCACGTCAGGCCTCCCTGTTCATCAACTCTCGGAGTTTACTCAAACACATGCCTCATAAACAGTATGAAAAGGCAAAAAGATAGGACACTGAAATATGAACTCCCCAGGTCGGTAGGTGCCCAATATGCTACTGGAGATCAGTGGAGAAATAACTCCAGAAAGAATGAAGAGACACAGACAAAGCAAAAACAACACCCAGCTGTGAAAATGATTGGTGATAAAGCAAAGTTCAACTCATTGTGGTCTTGATTTGCATTTCTCTGATAATGAGTGACGTTGAGCATCTTTTCATGTGTTTGTTAGCCATCCGTATGTCTTCTTTGGAGAAATGTCTATTTAGTTCTTTGGCCCATTTTTTGATTGGGTCATTTATTTTTCTGGAATTGAGCTGTATAAGTTGCTTGTATATTTTTGAGATTAGTTGTTTGTCCGTTGCTTCATTTGCTATTATTTTCTCCCATTCTGAAGGCTGTCTTTTCACCTTGCTTATAGTTTCCTTTGTTGTACAGAAGCCTTTAATTTTAATTAGATCCCATTTGTTTATATTTGCTTTTATTTCCAGTATTCTGGGAGGCGGATCATAGAGGTTCCTGCTGTGATTTATGTCAGAGAGTGTTTTGCCTATGTTCTCCTCTAGGAGTTTTATAGTTTCTGGTCTCACGTTTAGATCTTTAATCCATTTTGAGTTTATTTTTGTGTATGGTGTTAGAAAGTGTTCTAGTTTCATTCTTTTACAAGTGGTTGACCAGTTTTTCCCAGCGCCACTTGTTAAAGAGATCGTCTTTACTCCATTGTATATTCTTGCCTCCTTTGTCGAAGATAAGGTGTCCGTATGTGTGTGGATTTATCTCTGGGCTATTTTGTTCCACTGATCTATGTTTCTGTCTTTGTGCCAGCACCACACTGTCTTGATGACTGAGGCTTTGCAGTAGAGCCTGCAGTCAGGCAGGTGGACTCCTCCGGTTGGTTTTAAATTATCTTTAACACGGAAGCATTTTACATTGCGGCAGCTGCTTTGTCACTTCAGTCACGTGACCCTACAGACTGTAGCCCTCCAGGCTCCTCTGTGCATGGATTCTCCAGGCAAGAATACTAGAGCGGGTTGCCATGCCCTCCTCCAGGGGATCTTCCTGACCCAGGGATCGAACCTGGGTCTCCTGCATTGCTGGCAGATTCTTTACCGCTGAGCCACCAAGGAAGCCCATTTTGTTTTGGGGTATAGCCAGTTAACAATGTTAACTGATGGTTTCAGGTAAATAGTGAAAGGACTCAGCCATACCATATACACGTATCCGTTCTCCCCCAAACCCTGCTCCCATTCAGACAGGTTACCTCCCATTAACCACAGATATATTTTTAAACCAGCCTAGTGTGCAGATTCCCATTCCATTGCCTGCTGGCACTATTGGGCTTCTGTGGATTCCCTCAGTGATTGACATTTTTAAATACTTGCTTATTTATTTGACTGTGTCGAGTCTTAGTTGTGGCAGGTGGGGTCTTCACTGTATCATTTGGGGTCTTTTGTTTCAGAGCATGGCCTCTCTAGTGGTAGCACACGAGCTTAGTAGTTGCTCTGCAGCATGTGGGATCTTAGTTCCTTGACTGGGGCTTGAACCTGTGTCCCCTGCATTGCACAGTGGCTTCTTAACCACGGGACCAGCAAAGAAGGCCCGCTCAGTGATTTAATTGGCCGTACACGTCAGACTAAAGTTCTAAGTAAAAACAAGGTCAAGTCACAAACTACTGGCATCATCTAGGCTCAAGCCTTGCTCTGCTCTGCAGCACCTGAAGGTCCCCTATAGTGGTATTTGCAGAGGGGTCAAGGAGGCCCGGGGGAGACACCCAGTTTCTTGGCGTGTGTGAAAGTGGGAAGATGACCAAGAAGAAAGTGGTTCAAAGTGCCCCCCGCCCCCCGCCCCACCACCACACCAGGTCATTCAGATCTGCATCTCCTAGGTCCTGGCCACCTACTCCCATTTGAAAACAGTTTTTCTAACTCGACCTTCCCCGCCTCCCAGATCAGAAAGCAGAGGCCCAAAGAGGCACAGTTTCTTATTGGCGAAAGCAGCAGGTATTAAGCACACTTCAGTAAAACTTCGTAGGGGTGCACAGATTAAATTTGCCTTTCCAGGTCTTTGTGTTGATTAATCCTTATTGCAGCTTCTGGTACATTTCTTGTCAGATCTCTTTCCAGGTTACGTCTGGGTCTAATGGATAAGTCCTAGGCCGAGTTTATTCTTCTCTGTCTTGCCACCTCTGTGGAATGTGCTTCAAGTGGAAAAACTCTTCTAGACAGATGGTAAACTCTGATTTCTTCCCACTGAACAGGGACGGGAGCTCCTGAATCTTGCATAAGCAAGGTTTGGTCACCCTCTAGTGGATAAATGGGAAAGGCGGCCATGCTTGCTGAAGAGAAATGCTGCTGATAATTGCTTTATAATATTGTCAAGCAGTTACCCTTCAGTTAAAAGAAATTTAAAAAAAGAGAAAAATAGATTCTTAAATTTAAGATACATACATTTGCCATATGGATGGCAAATTTCCTGAAATCTAATTTTAACTACCTGCCATGTAACCGGTATGTGATAAAACAAATTACTGACCATTACTAATAGAATCTTGGGCTTCCTTGGTGGCTCAGCTGGTAAAGAATCTGCCTTCAGTGCAGGAGACCCAGGTTTCATCCCTGGGTCAGTAAGATCCCCTGGAGAAGGGAATGGCAACCCACTCCAGTATTCTGGCCTGGAGAATCCCATGGACAGAGAAGCCTGGCAGCCTACAGTGCGTGGGGTCACAAAGAGTCGGACACGACTGACGCAGTAGAAACTCAACAAAAGAGAAGCACTGCTGATCTGTGACGTGGGGGGGACTCTGAAAGCTCCACTGGTGTGGGGAATCATCCTGAGGAGCGTGTGGTTCTTTGATGGCGCAGAGAAGAGGTACAGGCTTATTGTTCTGTCATCTCCTGTGGCCCAATATATTAACAATCTGACTTATTTGCAACAATGCAGGAAACAAAACAACAGTATGTGCACGTGTGTCTATTTCCTGACGCAAAGAGTAAGTACGATGGTCCACAGCAGTGGTCCCCACCCTTTTTGGCACCTTGGATCAGTTTGGGGCTGATTCAACAGCATTACATTTATTGCACACTTTATTTCTATTATTACTATATCAGCCCCACCTCAGATCATCAGGCATCGGATGTCAGAGGTTGGGGACCGGTGGTCAGCAAGATTGGCTAAATTTTTTCTATAAAGGGCCAGGTGGTAGATACTTCAGGCTTTGCAGCCAAAGACCGTGGACCCTGCCGTCAGCATGGAAACAGCCTTAGATGGTGCCTAAATGAATGAGCATTGGCTACATTTGCGGGCTGTGCGTAACGGGCGGTGGGCTGAGGGTAGCCATGGACCACGGTTATCAATCCCTGTGCAGAAGAAGGAGCTGGACTGCGTTCATCTCTCACACGAGGCAGTCAAGTCCTCAGGGGCCGGCACTCATGCCCTGCTCGCCTTTGCACCCTTGAGCGCCCAGCACTGCACCTGGCTTGCAGCGGATGCTCAGCCTCTGTCGGGTCTCGGTTGTGGCCTGCGGGCTTCCTCTAGTTGCGGTGCACAGGCCTCTCTCATCGCGGAGCAGGGGCTCTCGCTCACGCAGGCTGGGTAGTTACGCCCTGAGGGCTTAGTTGCTCCTTGGCATGTGGATCTTAGTTCCTGGACCAGGGATCGAACCACCGTCCCCTGCATTGGAAGGTAGATTCTTAAGCCCTGGACCTCCAGGGAAGTTCCCGCCTACTCAATCGTCTGACCATCCAGATGTGGTTGGGACCTTGTGCTTAATGGTCTTGTATCAGCCTAGTTTCCTTGTGTAGATCTTGTCACAGTTCATAGTCAGGTATCCATTGATGGACCTTCTCCAGAGGCAGAAATGTCTGCTTCACTCGTCATGACACCACCAGGGCACACTCAGTGAGCTTTCTGATTGAATGTTGTCACATGTGTGTGGTATTAAATGTAGCAAGAGGACACCACTCAGCGTGCTCATACTGTGCAGGTCTCTCCTTGCAAGATGCGTAAGAGTAGATCTACAGGAGCTGGTCTCCAATGCTACCTTATTGCAAGGAGTCAATATGGTAAATGATTTCAAGCCCAGTGAGATATTTCAGAGGTGTGCTGAGCTCACCTGCTGGACCAGCGCAGCTCCGAGGGGCAAAGGCAGCTAGAAACAGCTGGTACGTTGCTCCCAGGGTAGCCTAGTTCGTCATCAGATGTCACCTATCTATTTTGAAGATGGAATGGCAGATGGTAATCATGTTGATTCCAGGCTAAAGTCAGAAAGAAATCAGCCAGCCGGTAGTGCTTAGAAAAAGCCCTGGCTCATAAGAGACGCTCAGTAGACATTTGAATAAACGAGACCCTTTGAACTCCTCTCTGCAGCAGAACAGCTGTCACAAGGCCCAGAGGCTTCACAGGCAGGAGAGTCCTCATGGACAAACTCAGTGTCATTTTTCAAAACCTAAGGCATCTGTTTCTTTGGTTCGCGGGACATAGGGTATGGAAGCTGTGCGTGGGCGAGTACGTGCAGAGGGCCAGCCGGGCTCAATGACAGCCTCAAGAGGTCACCAGGTGGAAGGCTTTCAACGTAAAAAAATTTTTCTTCATAGAAAAACATGGATATCTGGTACCATTTGGGGGTGGGAGTGGGGATGGGGCAAGGAATCTTATTCTTCAAGGTAGTAATTGAAGAATTCAGTTCACTGCATCATCTCTATTGCCTTTCTTTTTAAAAATTTATTTATTTGGCTGTGCTGAGTCTTAGTTGCAGCATGTGGGATCTTTAGTTGTGGCAGGTGGGATCTAAGTCCCTGACCAGGATTCAAACCCAGGCCCCCCTGCATTGGGAGCTCAGAGTCTTAGCCACTGGACCACCAGGGAAGCCCCATCCCTATTGCTTTCCTCCTCCTTGTTATCATTTGTTCAGGTCAGTATCCAATATTTATTATCATCTCTGTGTAAATATGAGAGTCGCGTATTAGAGTGAACTCATAACTACAAACAACTCCTGAAGTTTCTTTTGGTTTTCACTGAAGTCAGTAACATGCATAATTTTTTAAAATTTGCTCACTTGTCTTTGTAGCTAATTGCTCTCACATTTGTCCAATAGCCTTTCAGTAATGTCTCCCACAAGCCAGTCCCATCAGATAATCAGAGTTCTCATTTTTCACTTGGACACATTTCTCCGGGGGATCTCCCTTCACCTTGAAACTCCTTCTGCCTTTCTGTTGGGCTGAATGTCTTGTTCCCTGGATCCCTTATCGTCCCCTTTCTTGGCTTCCTCCCTCTCTTGGGGTGGAGCAATTTCCCCAGTAGTCACACCAGGTGAAAAAGTAGGAAAATAACATTCAGCGCGGTGCTGACGGCCGTCACCATGCCTGTCTTTTGAGTCACTTGGCTCCAGTCTGACCTGGTTACTGTCTGTGCCTGGGTGCCTATCATGTCTAGATTTCTCCTCCTCTGGGGGCTTACCAGAGTTCTGTTGGCTTACTCTGTTGTTCCTCTTTTAGAGTTTATGCCCTCATTTTGTTGGGTCATATCCTTCAGTAGATTCCTGAGAAAGAATGTGTGGAAGGTGGATTTTTTTTAGACATTGCGTATCTGGAAAAAAAAAAAAAAAGTGTCTGCCTCTTGCTCTTCATTGCTAATTTTCCTGGGTCATTCCTGGGTTAGAAATCACTTTCCCATCTGAAACCGTTTGTCATTATTTTCTAACATCCTGTCTTCTTTTGGAAAAAGTGAAAAGCCATTCTGGTTTCTGATCCTTGGTGGGTCTTTAGTCGCTTGAAGCATCTTTGCCCCTGAGGTTCTAAGACTTCATGCTGAACCTCAGTTGAGTCTGTTTTCATCCATTGTGCTGGGTACTTGGGGGGGCCCCTTCTAGGTGGACGTCATCCAGGCTTCAAAAAAATATGTTACTTTGTCTCTTTTCCTATTCATCTCATTCTGATGAAAGTTTTAAAAGGGTTTGGAAAGGAACAAAATTAGATTCATGTGTTCATTTTGACATCCTTCCCCCCAAACCTAAAATATACGCCAAAGCTATAGGAATTGGCACTGGCGTGGCAGTGCCAGGTGGAGGCAATAGGTCTTCCCTGGTGCCTCAGCGGTACAGAACCTGCCTGCCAGTGCAGGAGACACAGGATATGCAGGTTCAGTCCCTGGGTTGAGAAGATCCCCTGGAGGAGGAAATGGCAACCAGCTTCTGTATTTTTTTTTTAATTTAAATTTATTTATTTTAATTGGAGGCTAATTACTTTACAATATTATATTGGTTCTGCCACAGACCTTCTTTACCCCATTTGTAGAACTCTGTTCTAGTCTGTTTAAAGATTAAGCAAACACACAAAGCTCTCAGAAAATATCAGAGAATGTTTTTACGATATTGGTTCTGAGGAAGCCCTTCCTAAGCACATAGGAATAAAAGAAGGCTCAAAGAGTGACCTATCAATTGTGTGAAAATTTTAAACTCTCACATGACTGAAGACTGAAGTTTAAAAAGTAAACGGGATGGAAAAGATTGCTGCATGTGTTGCTGGTACTGTTCCTGTTATGTAAAGATTTGTACAGATCAGTAAGGACATGATTTTGTACAAATATCAGTAAATCAGAACTGGAAGTAGCTAAGAAGCCTCTGAAAAGGTGCTCTTCCATCCTCACGCCTGATCAGGAAAATGCAAACTAAAATAAGAATGGTACTGTACATCAGTGATTCTTAGTGTGCGGTCCCTGGACCAACAGCACCATTTGGGAACTTGTTAGAAACACAGATTCTCAAGTCCCTGCCTAGATCTACTACTGATCACAGCCTCTGGCACAGAGCTTCTTCACCTGAGGGTTAACGAGCCTTTCAGGTGATTCTCTAATGTTTGAGAGCTGGTGTTGTGAAAACATGGTGGCCAGTGTCGTGGATGAACCTCACGTTGCTGAGTGAGAGAAACCACACGTGGGAGTGTAGACGATAAGATTCCATGTCGCTGAAGTTCCAGACCAGGGATGATAGAAACCAGGGGACTTGCTCCCCTCGGAGGAAGGAAGACGTTAACTAGGAGTGAGGGTGGAGCCCCAGGTGCCCTGTTTCTTGAGATGGATGCTGCTGACACACGTTAGTCCAGCTTGTGAAGATCCATGGAGCTGTTCGCTTAGGGTTTGTGTGCTTTTCTCTGCACTGTACTTCAGCCAAGCAGTGAAAGGCAAAACATGAGCTCGCTCTCTCTTTTAAAATCAGATTTTTAATCATTTAAGACCTGGGCATTTAATGAGGTTGGAAAGGAAGAGCAGGCATGCTCTGATGAGAAGATGAATTAGCACAAGATTTTTGATGGCTAATTTGACAGTACCTCTGAAGCTTAAAATAGCCTAGAAATTGCATTTCTAAGACGATTATCTGGGAATTTGGGTTTGCAGGGGTATACATTCTATAAGAATGTTCCCTGGACATGTTTTGTAGAAGCATAAAGGTGACAACTTAAATTTTTCTCCATAGGGAGCAGGTCCCATGAATTATGGAAAATGGGCAGCTGTTAGAATCGACGTAGATCTGGAAGGAGGACCTCCGTGGTATGGCTGACTGAAAGACAGAAGTTATAGGCACCATATACTGAGTGATCCATATTTTTAAAGGAAAAAGAAAAGGATTTACAGGTGGTAAAATAGTGATAAATGCAAACGCAAGAAGCTAAGAAGGGTAGACATAAAATTTTTATGTTGGTTTCTCTTGAGAATTTACAACTGGTGGCTGGGCTTATAGCTTCTTTGTGTGCTTTATATATGCTTCATCTACTGCCGTGTTTATTTTTGCCTGCATTTATCACTTTCAAAAGTTTTTTTTAGGTCTCGGATTTACCACTCCAAAACACGTGTTAGCCTAAATAATGCTTGTCAGTGAAAACAAACAGTATTTTTGATGTCTAAGCAAATAAAGCAGAAATAGATGTTTTTCTGGAACTCTCTTGCTTTTTCCATGATCCAGCAGATATTGGCAATAGTTATTGACATTTCTCCCGGCAATCTTGATTCCAGCTTGTGCTTCTTCCAGCCCAGTGTTTCTCATGATATACTCTGCATGCAAGTTAAATAAGCAGGGTGACACTATATAGCCTTGACGTACTCCTTTTCCTATTTTGTAACCAGTCTGTTGTTCCATGTCCAGTTCTAACTGTTGTTCCTGACCTGCATATAGGTTTCTCATGGGGCAAGTCAGGTGGTCTGGTATTTCCATCTCTTTCAAAATTTTTCACAGTTTATTGTGATTCACACAGTCAAAGGCTTTGGCATAGTCAATAAAGCAGAAATAGATATTTTTCTGGAAATCTCTTGCTTTTTCGATGATCCAACAGATGTTGGCAATTTGATCTCTGGTTCCTCTGCCTGTTCTAAAATCAGCTTGAACATCTGGAAGTTCACAGTTCACGTATTGCTGAAGCCTGGCTTGGAGAATTTTGAGCATTACTTTACTAGCATGTGAGATGAGTGCAACTGTGTGGTAGTTTGAGCATTCTTTGGCATTGCCTTTCTTTGGGATTGGAATGAAAACTGACCTTTTCCAGTCCTGTGGCCACTGCTGAGTTTTCCAAATTTGCTGGCATATCGAGCAGCACTTTCACAGCATCATCTTTCCGGGTTTGAAATAGCTCCACTGGAATTCCATCACCTCCACTAGCTTTTTTCGTAGTGATGCTTTCTAAGGCCCACTTGACTTCACATTTCAGGATGTCTGGCTCTAGATGAGTGATCATACCATCATGATTATCTGGCTCAGATGACCTTTATATCTACTCTTGTGGGCAATAATCCCTTAGAAGAAAAGGAGTAGCCATCATAGTCAACAAAAGACTGAGAAATGTAGTACTTGGATGCAATCTCAAAAATGACAGAATTATCTCAGTTTGTTTCCAAGGCAAACCATCCAGTATCACAGTAATCCAAGTCTAGGCCCCGACCGGTAATGTTGAAGAAACTGACGTTGAATGGTTCTATGAAGACCTACAGGACCTTTTAGAGCTAAAACCCCCCAAAAAGGTGTCCTTTTCATTATAGGGGACTGGAATGCAAAAGTAGGAAGTCAAGAAACACCTGGAGTAACAGGAAAATTTTGCCTTGGAGTACAGACTGAAGCAGGGCAAAGGCTAATAGAGTTTTGCCAAGAGAACGCACTGGTCATAGCAAGCACCAAAAAAAAAAAAAAACCAACTTTAAGATAATTACTGTGTGTTGCTTTAAGTTTTCAACTTTGTGGTAATTTGTTACTCAGCAATAGAAACTTAACACTAGTAATTAATTGAAAAAAACAGGCTTTGCTTGTTGAAAGGAGGCATTTCCTCTCAGTTCCTGATGCTTCTAACCGTGCAAAGCTCCCACAATTGTAACACATTTGCTTTCTTCCAGTCTCATTCACTCTTTTCCCACAGAGGTATGGGTTGGGAATAACCTATGTTATTGGTGAATTTTGAGGGAAAAACTGAGCAGGTATGTCCCAGTCCTTTTCTTTCCCTTTCCGCTTAGAAGCAAGCTGCCCCATGATCCTTATTTCTCCAGGAGCAGTTCCCTTATTTCTCTAAAAGAAATGTGGTCAAAGGATAGGAGCAGATAATAACAAAAGAAATTCAAGTGATAATACACAAGTGAAAAATTCATCTCATTGTACATCATTTAAAAGAGCAAGATCCAGACGTTGCCTGTGCAATGGCAAAGGCCCAGATATGCGTTAACACATCTTTTAGAGGGCTTATATTTTACTTACTGACTTGGATGATCCTTTTTACATATTAATAATATTGATTCTTTCTCTCGTATAGTCCCAATAGTTTTCAATATACAGAGGTTTAATTTTTTACATAGTTAAATCTATTATCTCACTAATTTTCCTTCTCCTTCTTCAGTTTTGTGCTTAAGTTATTTGCCACTAAGTGAAGTGAAGTGAAAGTCACTCAGCTGTGCCTGACTCTTTGCGACAGGTTCCCTGCCCATGGAATTCTCCAGGCAGAGTACTGGAGTGGGTAGCCGTTCCTTTCCCCAGGGAATCTTCCCAACCCAGGGATTGAACCCAGGTCTCCCAATTGCAGGCAGATTCTTTACCGTCTGAGCTAACCAGAGAAGCCCATTTGCCATTAAGAGATTAGTTAAATAGACATCATACCTTTCCATGGTTTCATTTTCCGTGTTTAACTCTTTAATTCAAATAGAATTGATTTAATGTTACATTGTGAAGTGAGTACCTATTTTTATAAATACTTCAAACACCAGCACTTACTTGTGAAGCTATATTTGCTGCATATTAATTTATTAAATATTTATAGTTTGTTTGAAGGCTACTTTTCTTTCTATTAAATTATAATAATTTTATTTGGAAACCATCAGTTCAGTCACTCAGTTGTGTCTGAATCTTTGTGACCCATGGACTGCAGCACGCCAGGCTTCCCTGTCCATCACCAACTCCCAGAGCTTGCTCAAACTCACGTCCATCAAGTTGGTGATACCATGCAACCATCTCACCCTCTGTCGTCCCCTTCTCCTCCTGCCTTCAGTCTTTCTCAGCATCAGGGGCTTTTCCAGGGAGTCTGCTCTTCATGTCAGGCGGCCATGGTATTGGAGTTTCAGCTTCAGCATCAGTCCTTCCAGTGAATATTCAGGACTGATCTCCTTCAGAATGGACTGGTTGGATCTCCTTGCAGTCCAAGGGCCTCTCAAGAGTCTTCTCCAGCACCACAGTTCAAAAGCATCAACTCTTCGGTGCTCAGCCTTCTTCATGACTGAACCCACACATCCACACATGACCCCTGGAAGGCATAGCCAGCTGATCATGTGTATGCGCGTGCTAAGCTGCTTCAGTCACGTCCAGCTCTTGGCAACCCCGTTCACTGTAGCCTGCCAGGATCCTCTGTCCATAAAATTCTCCACCCAGAATACTGGAGTGGGTTGCCATGCCCTACTCCTAGGGATTTTCCCAGCCAGAGATCAGATCTGCATCTCTTAACATCTCCTGCATTGACAGCCAAGTTCTTTACCATTAGCACACCTGGAAAACCTAAAACCTATCATGCCAGCTTTCAGAAGCACAGCTTTTATTTCAAAAAGGGAGCAAATGCATGCTGGGCTCCTCTGCGGTTTCAAGCCACTTCACAAAGGAGAGGTTTCAGAGGCAAAGCCTCTTGTGACACACACATGACAAGCAGTTAGAGAGGTGTTCTCAGCTGTCCTGCTTCACATGCCCTGCGTCTTGCTGACTCTCTGTACAGACCCAGGATCTCATAAAGTTGATTCCAGCTGAGTTCTATTGACCTCACCTCGTCACACTAGCTTCATAACATTTACTGTTTTTAAAGGGCCACGACGTTCTAATTGCCAGAGAGGTGGTAGAGAGACACGGGAGTTGGGCTAAGAGGAATACAGTTTAGGTGAGGGTCAAGGAGGAAGACCCTTATTAGCACTACACTTCTCCATTTAGTCAGCAGCGAGCCTTCTAACCCCTGCAGATCAGGCTTTTGCAAAAGCCTGCTCACTAACTTGAGGCATCATTAGCACAAAGGTAAATGATTTCCCAAGCAAAGAGTCCTTTGGGGCCTCCATTTCTCCTGGCGTGCACTCACTCCAGCCTGTAGACTTTTCTCTTAACTATCATAATTGCCCTGGAACCCATATGTCTCTGATCTACTAGAAGAAGTTTAACAAAGGTTCCTAGAGTCATCTCTGGCCAGAAACGGTCCCTGAAAACTTGTCCCAGAGCCTCTGTGCTCCTTGGAAGCACCCACTGGGAGACCTGCTTCTGCGAGATAACAAAGCCCGCAGAGACGAGCAGATAATGGCCGGATCCCAGATCCCTGGAGGCATGGCCGGGACTCAGCCTCTGTCTCGAAGATCCAGAGACTTCTTTGTGGCCTCAACCCACACTTTCTGGGAGTGATTAATACTCAAGAGAAACATCAGCAAGCTTCAGAGCCAGGCCTCCAGGGGCAGGCCTCCGGGGGCCTCTGGGGGTACGCAGGCTTCTCCCCACACTGCCACGTTTCTGCCTGCTGCTCCTCCTGCGGCTTCACTGAGTGCTGGGCTGTGGGAAATGCAGAGTGCAGAGGTGATCTGTGAGCAATCACACCAGGAAAGCTGAGGTCCTCTTGCGGAAGCCTCACGGTGTTTCCACATTGCTGTGTGTTTTAATGTTGATACCTAATTTCCAAAATGTATTTCCTATATATTAGCCTTCGTCCTTGGAATGGCCTTAAGTACACATCGTCATCAACAATTTACTAGTGTGGAGGCTGTGTCTAGGATATAGATCTTTGCCCATAGATTCTTACGTACCGGGCCTTAAGTTTTATAGGATGGCTCTCCCGGTGTGATTGCTGGATCATATTCTAAATGTCACCAGGTACGGCCAAGTTCTATTTCAAGAAATCCACGAAGGCAGTAGCAATTTACACATCCATAGCAGAGGAATGGGCCTTTTTCCAGTATCCTTTATGATAAAGCGTCTCTCTACAATGCGGGAGATCCGGGTTCAATCCCTGGGTCAGAAAGATCCCCTGGAGAAGGAAATGGCAATCCACTCCCGTACTATTGCCTGGAAAATCCCATGGACAGAGGAGCCTGGTAGGCTACAGTCCATGGGGTCCCAAAGAGTCGGACACGACTGAGCGACTTCACTTTCACTTGCTTACAGTTACTATTCTTTTAAGTGTTGGCCAATATGAGGTAAAATGCTATTCCAATACTGTCTATCATTCACCTGCATTTTTTGATCACCAGTGTATTTCAAGTGAACATTGCCTCTTCTGAGCTGCACCGCTTACCATTTTGTCTCTAGCTCTTCACCGTCAGAGATTCTCATCCCAGCTCTGAGTTGACACTCAGCTGGAGTGGCTCTTTCTCAAACATGCTTTCTGTCTCAAGCATGGCTTCTTACCCAGCACTGTTTCACTGATTTCTTTGCTCAGATTGTTCCAGCACTGTTCTTTGAGAGCTCTTTCAGGTGGCCTCTCTTTCCCTTTGCCATGTCCCTATCATTTGGGGATTTTTTAATCACATCCTTTTTTCTTACACTGCAAGCTGTTCTGTGTTTATCTTCTTTCCTGTACCAATCTTAGACTCAGCCATTTCTCCAGGGAGCCCTGGTGACTTCTATTAAAAATAGTAGTAGGAGCCAGGATCTGGGAATGCTAGCTCTGTTCATTGCTACTGGGGTGTCATTGCTTCTAAATCTTCCCAGATGACAGATTAAGGAAACATGTTTAAAGCCCCAAAACAAACAAACAAATACTTCTATATGTAACCATATATATCTTCATTAAGCTAAACATCAGTTCATGTGGATCTCTTCCATATGAACTCTAATCCATAACTCCATGGATCACCCTAGCTTTCTTCCCTTGATCATCTGTATCTCCAACTCCAACAATAGATAACCTGGCTCCCGCCATCTGCCAATCATTTACTCAGTTGTTCAATCCCATTATATATATGTATTGCTTTCAGGATTGTTGGCCCGTACCCCCGAGGCAGACAGCCTTATCACCTAGAGTAGGTGCTACGTAGTTTCTTTAGCCTTTAGTCTCACAGATTATCACACATCACGATTTCTCAGGTCAGCAGCTTCTCCCCTCTGGGAAGTTTTTATATATATTTGTACACAGTTAGACTCTTTAGGCACATTCTACATTCCATTCTGGGATATTCTGACCTCCTAATGATTTTTAACTTGCATACACCAAGATTTATTCTTTGTGCTGTGAGTTTTGACATATATATGCCATGCAGCTGCATTTACAGTATCATATGAAATAGTTTTACCATGCTAAGAAATCCTCTGAGCTTCACCTGGTAAGCTGATCCCTCCCACTTTTCCCTGAACTCCTTGCAACCCCTGATCTGTTTATAATATTTATAGTTTTGTCTTGTTCAGAATGTCATATAACAAGAATCACACAATACGTAGCCTTTCCAGATGGGTTTAACTTAATAATATGCATTTAAGATTTATCCCTGTATTTTCATAGCTTGATGGCGCATTGATTTTTTTTATTAGTGAGTAGTGTTCCATTGTATGGATATACCACAGTTTGTTTTCACATTGACACACTCAAGGACATGTTGGTTGCTTCAAGTTTTTGCCAATATTGAATAAAGCTACTATAAACATTTATGTGCTGGATTTTGTGTGGATATAGCTTTTAAATCGTTAAATACCCAGGAGTGCAATTGCTGAATTTTATGGTAGTATTGCAAACTGTAAAATATTCCCGAATTATCTTCCAAAGTGGCTGTACCATTTTCCATTTCCGGCAACACTGAATGAGAATTCCTGTCACTCTGCATCCTCACCAGCAATTGGTATTATCATTTTGTGGTTTAGTCATTTCACATAACTCACTGTTGAGTTTTCAGCCCCCTAACGATGAATGATGTTGAACATCTTTTCACATGCTTTTTTGCTTTCTGAAAATCTTCAGTGAGATATCTGTTCAGATCTATTGTCCAGTTTTAATCAGATTATTATTGTTGAGTTTTAAAAGTTATTTGTATATTTTGGATACAGTATTTTATAATGTATATTCTGCTCTTTAGCAGTAAAAGCATTCTGTAATTGTCAATTGTATCTATTTAGTTAATGGTGGTCTTCAGTTCTTCCACATATTTGCTGACTTTCTTTTTCCTAGCTGAATTCATTATAAATAGAGGAGTCTTGAAGTATCCAATCATATTTGTGGATTTATTTCTCATTAATTCTGCCCCTTTTGTTCTATGCATTTGAGGTTCTTTGATACATACATTTAGGAATTTTGCATCTCGATGAATTAATGTTTGTCAGTATATAATGTTCCTCTTTATTCTTGGTAGTTTTCCTGGTTTCCTAGTATACCTTTTTCTGATATTAATATAGCCACTCCAGCATTATTTTGATGAATGCCCACATACTATATTATTTTCTGTTCTTTTGTTTATAACAGCAGCAGCATATGTGAAATTAGCATCTTGTAAATCACATACAGTTTGGTCATGCTTTATTTATTCATTTGTATTTTTAAAAATTAATCTGTTACTTTTGACTTTTTATTGTGGTAAAAAAAAACATACAGTTTACCATCTTAACCATTTTAAATGAACATTCTAACCATTTTAAGTGAACAAAGTGTTAACTCTATGTACATTATTGTGTAACAGAGCTCTAGAATTTTTAGTCTTATGAAACTCAAAGTCTATATCCATTAAAAAACTCCCTTCTTTCCAGCTCCTGCTGCTGCTGCTAAGTCACTTCAGTCGTGTCCGACTCTGTGTGACCCCATAGACGGCAGCCCACCAGGCTCCCCCGTCCCTGGGATTCTCCAGGCAAGAGCACTGGAGTGGGTTGCCATTTCCTTCTCCAATGCATGAAAGTGAAAACTCTTAACAACCTGGCACCCACTATTTTACTTTCTTTTCCTAAGAGAGTGACTCCTCTAGATTCCTCAGCTAAGGAGAATCTTACCGTGTTTGTTGTGACAATCTATCTTTTCATTGGTGAGTGTAGGTCGTTTCAATTTAATGTAATTATTGATCTGCTCGGATTTTGGTTATTACATGATTTATGTGGTTTTCTTGTTTTCCCTTCCTTTATTTCCCCAATTTTTGCCTTTATTTGAATTATTGGTATATTTTTATTAATCTACTTTACTTGACAAAGCGTGCTGTAGTGTGTCTCTTTATATAGATTGTTTTTGGTGAATACTTTGAAAATTACAGTTGACATATTTAACTTTTCACAGCCTAATAGAATTAATACTTTACCTCTTAAGGGACATTGTCTCACAGCTGATACTTTGTCTTACAACTGTTACCCCCTGTATGTTACCGTTGTCTTTTATTTAAACTTTTTTTAAACTTGCAGATGGTGTTTTATATTTTGCTTTCAATCATCAGATATATTTTAAAGAATTCAGGGACAGAATAACCTACTGTATGTACCAGGACATTTACCGTTTCTCCCGCCTATTATCCCTGATGTACTTTTTTTTTTCTGGTATCTTCTATATCCCTGATGTACTTTTTTTTTTTTCCCTGGTATCATTCCCCTTCTATTGTTAAACTTCCTTTAACAATTCTTTTACAACAGATCTGCTGGCAGCAAGTTCTCTTAGTTTTCCTTCATCTGAGAACACCTTCATTTCCCCTTCATTCCCAAGGCCCTTCTTACTAAATATAAATTTTCGAGCTAACAGTTCTTTTCTTTCAACAGTTGAAAATGTCACGCCACTTCCTTCTGTAATTTCTGGTTAAAAATTAAGTCATTCAGATTGTTCTTCCCCTACACATACTGTGCCATTTTTTCCTGTGATTTCAAGATTTTTGTTTGTCTTTCATTTCAATAGTTTATTATGACTGACCTGAGCATGGAATTTCTTCGGGCTTATTCTGTTTCAGATTTGTTCAACTTCTTGAATCTGTAGGTTTAGGTGGTTTGCCAAACTTAGGAAGTTTTCAGACATTATATCTTGGAGTATATTTTTTCAGCACTCGACCCAGCACAGCCAAATAAAATAAATAAATAAAATATATCTAGGGACTTCCCTGGTGGTGCCAGTGGCTAAGACTCCACGTTCCCAATGCACGGGGCCCAGGTTCAATCCTGGTCAGAGAACAGACCCCACACGCTGCAACTAAGACCCAGCACACCCAAATAAAATAAATAAGTGTATAAAATAGTTTTCAGCACCGGAAGCTTTCTGCTGTCCTCACACTCTGATGACAAGAACGTTAAACCTTTTGTTGTTTTCCTACAGGTTGCTGAGGCTCTGTTAATTTGCTTTAAATATTTTTTCTCTTTGTTTTCCAGGTTAGATAATTTCTATTGATAAATTTTCAATTTTGCCTATCTCTGTTATGTTTTTAACCTCATTCAATGAGTTTTATATTTCAGTTATTATATTTTTCAGTTCTAACATTTCCATTAGATTCTTCTTTACACATCATTTCTGAGTCCTACTTATTCATTAATTTTTAAAGTGCTTGCAATTGCTTGATAGAATATTTTAAATAACCAATTTAAAATCTTTGTCAGATAATTCTAACATCTATGTCCTGTCAGTACTGATGTCTGTTGATTGTTGTTTCTCATAAGAACTGAAATTTTCCAGTTTCTTCATCTGCTAAGTAATTTTGGACTGGGATGTCATCTTTTCAGGCTCTTTAGGTTTTTTTTAATCCTTTGAAAAAATGTTGTTGTGTTTATTTTGCCAAAAAAATTGACCAGATTAAACTCAGGCCATAAGTTCCCTCCCATCTCCTATAGGCTGTGGTTTCAATGTCAGCTCAGTTTTAAAAGCTTTGCAGAGCTATTCAGAAGTGTCCCACATGTGCCTCCAATGGTAGTCAGGGTTCTTGCCAGAGATTTTTCTGGAAATTCAGTTTTCAAAATCTTTATTAGACTTAGTGCTGCTGCTGCTGCTGCTGCTAAGTCGCTTCAGTCGTGTCCGACTCTGTGCGACCCCATAGACGGCAGCCCATCAGGCTCCACCGTCCCTGGGATTCTCCAGGCAAGAACACTGGAGTGGGTTGCCATTTCCTTCTCCAATGCGTGAAAGTGAAAAGTAAAAGTGAAGTTGCTCAGTCGTGTCTGACTCTCAGTAGGATCATTCATATCTAGGCATGCACAGTTTGGGAGTAATTCTCAGAATTATTTAACAGGTTAACAGGATTTCTTTCCTGAGTTTCCCAGCTCATCATAATCGCTTCGTGTATTTCATTTCCCTGAAGTGCCTCTTGGGTTCCATGCCCAGGAAGCTGGGGCCTGAGTGGCCCTTCTCTGCTGCTCACTTTTGCTGATTTCACCTGTGTCGTAGCGTGAACATCACGAGGAGCAGAGGATAAAGACAGCAGATCCTCCACTGGCTGGATGATGCTGACTGCCCTTCTCTCCAGGCCTCCCGCTACTGTCCCCCTGCAGAGTCGTCCAACAGCTGCTCCCTCCGTCCTGCTTCAGAGCTGCACAGCTGCCTCTCTAGAGATAGGGTGGAGCGTGCTTTCTCCAGCTTGCCTGGAATAATTCCTAGGATTACTTATCTACTCTTTATTTCTGCACATCACCTACATCCAATCCTGCCTTGCCAGTTTCTGAACACTTCCGATCCTGATTCATTTCCCGTCTCCCCCAGTCAAAGGACTCAGGCTCAGTGTCATTAAATGACATTAATGCCTCTTATGTTGTAACTGCTTTGTCTAGCTTTGCTCTGCGTTCAAAGAGCAGACTTACGGAGTTTTGGTTGTGTGGGGGGAGGGGATGCCTGCTAATCACTTTCCTGTATTAATTAATTAGAACGTCAGCAGGAATGAAGTATTTTATGATTTCCCATAGGGGTATAAGTTTCACAGAAAACATTTCCAAGTTGAACTAAACAATGAAAAAAAGTACTCCCTAACAAATTACCTCTCTGCTAATTTATCACCACTAGAGTGACTGGCAAGCTAGGAAATAAATTTATTACTTTCTGTCTTGAGGTCAAATATATGGAGAAATTCCCTTTGGTGGCGCCTTACTCATGGTGTTCAAGGATGACAAGAGTCCTGTGGGGTCCAGGAGAATTCCCTGGAAATGCACGCTTGTGCTTAGCCATGTCCAACTCTTTGCAGCCTCACGGACTGCAGCCCGCCAGGCTCCTCTGTCCATGGGTTTCTCCAGGCAAGCACAGAGGAGTGGGTAGCCATTTCCTACATCAGGATGTCTTCCCTACCCAGGGATCAAACTTGCGTCTCCTGCATTGACAGACGGATTCTTCCCCACTAGCGCCACTTGGGAAGCCCTTCCTTGAAAATGTTCTTTCACAGTTACCACTAACTGGTTTTGCTCATGAATCTCAGAGTCAGTTGACACACAAAGTAGACGAATGTAAATAAAAAAGTAAAATTCATTTTTCTTTATTTGCCTCTTCATTCTTTCTGTCCCCTCTTCCTGCAGAGAGCTCAGTTTTAATAAGCCCCCAGTTTAAGGCTTTAAGTCTTCCCTGGTGGCTCAGATGGTGAAGAATCTGCCTGCAATGCAGGAGACCCAGGTTCCATCCCTAGGTCAAGAGGAAACCCTGGAGAAGGGAATGGCTACCCACTCCAGTATCCTTGCCTAGAGAATTCCACAGGCAGAGGAGCCTGGCGGGCTACAGTCCACAGGGTCACAAAGAGTCAGACCATGTCTGAGCAACAAACGCACTTGAGGCTTCTTTCCCACTACACTGATTCGCTTCCACTCCACTTTGTTCCTGGACCTAAAACAGCTTGTTTTCCCCTCAGTTTCATTTTTCTCACTGCTATTCTTCTTGAAAGACTAACGTGCACTTACTAGAAGTGGGATGATGTCAAAGGAATGAAGTTCTACACCAGGAGCAATGTATCACTTGATAACTTGTTACAGACTCGAACTCTTGGGTCCCACCTGTGGAGCCAGAAACCCTTGGGCTGCAGCCCAGCAGTCTTTGTCTTAACAGGCCGAGTGGCACAGAGGCGTGCAAGACGCTGCCTGCACTGGCAGCAGGAGGAAGACTGTGCTCCTGACGTGGGTTCTCTGTCAAAGTGTAAAGGCCTGTTGAACTGGTCACTCAACAATGCTTGGAAGAAGGCGTGTCGCTAGCAAGTGGCTGGGCGGAGTGGGGAGAGGAGGCAAAGCATAAATGCTGGGCACGATGGGGTGACAATGCCAGGAGTCTCCGTGCCGTCTCTCTCCCTGCTCCACCCACTGCTTTCCACAGTAATCTCTGGTGGCTGTGAACACTTTGGCAGTCATCCCAGTGGCGCTTTTCTATCAGAAACCCACTCACCGTTCTGCCAGGTCTTTTCTCCTCCTAAGGTCCTGGGAGCACTCGACAAGCACATCTTTAATAATCGAAGTCACAAATACGGCCTTATTCTCTTCTCCGAGACTTCGAGGCTGGCTTTTACAGTTACTAACGTCACATAAAATTTTTATCCAGCCAAACCTGGTTTTTGTTAACATAATACAATTATTTCAATATTATAAATAGTCTGAAACCTGAATCACTATGTCTTGTGATGGACCCAGAATTATATGCTGCGCTAGAATTTATAATTGAACAAAATTTGTCCCTTTTTTATGAAGCATTCCTCTACATCACTGTAATCTACAAGAGAAATAAGGACATGGTGATTGGTTAAACAAAACTTCTATTATAAAAAAAAATTCTTTCTGCAGAGAAATTTAGAGTGAGTGGAATATGTCCATCAGTGCAGTTCAGTTCAGTCGCTCAGTCGTGTCCGACTCTCTGCGACCCCCTGAAACTGATCCTGGTGATCCTACACTGGCATTTCCATCTAAACATCATGAAAATAGAGAGTAGGAAAGTATGTGCAGAGTGAACTCAGTTGCTTCAGTCGTGTCCGGCGCTTTGTGACCCCATGGACTGTAGCCCGCCAGGCTCCTCTGTCCACGGGATTCTCCAGGCAAGAGCACTGGGGTGGATTGCCAGGCCCTCTTCCAGGGGATCTTCCTGACCCAGGGATCGAACACACATCTTCTGTATTGCAGGCAGATTCTTTGCTGCTGAGCCACTGAAGAAATAGGAAGGTACACATATTTTTAAATACACTATAATTCACTATCAATAGAAACACTGGCACGTAAAAAAACTCATATTTTTCTAAACATTTCCCCAAAGTCAGCAAACAAGATATGAAGTGATGTGAACGTTAGACTCAGGGGAAAGTTTTGTTCTTTCCTCATAAATACCATTAAAACTTTAATCATTAAAATATCATTAAAACATTAAAATCAGAAAGAGTTTTACAACACTTAATTTTTGCACAAAAATATACTCACAGCTCAAAGATGTTTACAGTCGGCCTCTGAACAATGGAATAGTTAGGGATGCTGACCCTCCTTGCAGTCAAAAATCTGTATATAACTTATAGTTGGCCCTCCATATACTCGGCTTGTCCATATACATGGTTTTACATCCACAGATTCAACCAACTTTGAATCATTTTGTACTGTAGTATTCACTGCTGAAAAAAAAAATCCCTGAATAAGCGCACCTGTGCAGTTAAAATCCATATTGTTCAAGGGTCAACTTTGTTTTAGAAGATTGTGTTTCTAAGCAATAAACTTTTTAATTTCAGGGTTTTTTTGCTGTGCTCCTGCATAACAAAAGAAACTATCAGCAAAATGAAAAAGTAATCTAAGTAATGGGAGAAAATAAACCATGCATCTGACAAAGCATTAACCTCCAAACATAGAAGGAGCTCAGACGACCTACTGCCAAAACAGAACAACCCATTTTAAAAATGAGGAAAGGCATTGAACAGACATCTCTCTAAAGAAGTAGCATAAATGCGTCTGTACAGCCAGCCATCAGGAAAGCGCAGAGACCACAGTGGACGACCACCGAATGCCCGCTGCAATGGCGATGATCGCACGCCCGCTGCAATGGCGATGACCAAAAAGACAAGAGACAATGAGTGCTGGCAAAGACATGGGGAAAAGGGAACATTTGCACGTTGCTGACGGGAAAGCAAATTGGCCCAGCGCTGTGGAAGAGAGTGTGAGACTCCTCAAGGAATGACACACAGAGCTACTACAGGGCTCAGCAATCCTGCCTCCAGGTATATGTCCAATGAAAGTGACATCACTAACTCCAAGATATGCCTGCGTCATCACGTTCTTCGCAACCTTATTTACAATAGTGACGATATGGAAACTTGTCCATCGGCAGATGAGTGGATACAGATACGTGGTAGACAAATACAGTAGAACAGCGTTTTAAAAAGGCATTGCCATGCACGAACACGCGGATGGAGCTGGAGCGCCTTGTGGTACGTGAAGTAGGTCAGACAGACAAAGACACACACTGCAGGATCGCGCTATCTGTGGAATCTAAACTAAAGCAAAAACCAGCAAGAAAGCATAGAGGCAGCGGCCCAGCTGGTGGTTGCCGAACGCAGGGAGTGATGTTTAGGGCAGGCAGATGGGTGAAGGTGGCCGAAAGGCACAGAATCACTCACGTTAATAAAATGAACGGTCCCGGGATGTATCTGAGAGCAGGGTGACTACTATAAATTAAAGAAGAAGAAAACAAGATGTGACAAATGGAACGGAAGAGTGGGACCCTGCTTAGCCTTCGAAAGGAGGAAATCCTCTCGTTTCAATGAGCTGAGTGGACCTTGAGGCATTTTGCTAAATAAACCAGTCAGGCAGAGAATGACAAATACTGTTTGTCCTCAGTTATGTATGGGACCTGAGACGCCGACCTCAGAGAGGAACGGTGGTCGTCGGGGGCTGAGTAAGGGAAATGAAAGGAGACTGGTCAAATGGTCAGATTTTCCATTGTAATTCATTTATCTATAACGTAACCATAAAAGACGAGAACGTTCCTAGGACCTGAGGTGCAGCATGGTGACTGTCGTCAAAAAACTGCATTGCATACTTGAAAACTGCTGTGAGAGTAGATCTTCAATGTTATTACCATAAGAGCAACAGGACTAGTCATATGAGGTGAAGGACGGGTTAACTAGTCTCATTTCGGAAAACATTTTGTAATATATACACGTGTCAAATCATTACTATATATACCTCAAACATGCACGTTATGTGCAAATTGCATCTGCATAAACCCGGTAGCGGGGGAATGATAATCTGCTGCATAGCATATTTTGGAAATTTTATTATATAAATTCTTTTCATACTTTTTGCAAGAGTGCTCAAGATTTACATTGCTTCTCCCCTAAATAAAGCACTGAGATGTAAGAAAACATCATAGCTGCTATGGACCCTGTGTCCCTCAAGTGTTACAGAGATAAAAATTAAGAGTATAGAAATACCGTTGGTAGAAGGCCATACAGAGGCAGACAAAGAATGTGGCTAGAGTGCTTTGCCAAAAACACAGATGCTGAAATTCCTAGAATTGCCTTCAACTTAGGACATTTCTCCACCTTTAGCATCCGCGAGGACCAAGGCTATCATGACATCTTTTTTTTTAATTTCTATGAATGAGATGCCACTCATGAAATAAAACCCCTTCAATTGACCAAGATTGATTAGATTTCCCTTCTTTTCAAAACAGAGTCAAACTAAAATAGATATATGGAGAAGGCAGCGCTGTGCCCACCAAGCTCCTTTACATTTGCCTGTATGTGTCTTTCTCCACCTCAGACATGATGTATAAAGGAGAGGCACACTGCCAGGAGAAACCAGCCTTCGGACGGTATAGCACATGCTTGCCCTGGAAGCGTGTCTCTCCGTAATCCTGAGCACAGGTTTCCCCGCTATGCCAGCACTGGCCCTTTTCCGTCACTGCTTTGTGGCTGGCCTCACCTCCCAAGTGGTGGAGAAGAGGCAGATAGCTACCTCCACCCAAAGTGGAGCAGCCCAATCATATTAGGATGTTGAAGAATCCTAGTACATCTCTAGTTCCTGAGAGTTCTTCTCAGAAACTTTAACTTTAAGCAATGACTAAATAAGACAGAATTTGATTATGTTATTGTTCTGGGGAGTATCTCCCCAACATCTTTACAAACAACTCTGAACCCTGAGATCCACAGAGTTCCACATGTGGAAAGAGATCTGTCTGGTTCACAGAATTTTAGAAACTGAGTTTGTGACACACACCTATACAATGTTAGTTGGTATGTCTCAAGCCCAGTCACAAGGACCACGTTTTCTAAAAGGGGGTTGCTGCTGCTGCTGCTGCTAAGTCGCTTCAGTCGTGTCCGACTCTGTGCGACCCCATAGACGGCAGCCCACAAGGCTCCTCCGTCCCTGGGATTCTCCAGGCAAGAACATTGGAGTGGGTTGCCATTTTCTCTCTCCATTGCACATCTTTCATCTTTTCCTCCTAGTAGGCTCCCCTCTCAAAATGGTAAAACTGTATATCATGTGATAAACGGTGAGGATCTTAGGAGACACGCGAACTTACAAATGTGAACCTTGCCCCCATTTTAAAGGAATTGTGTTTGAGAGTCCCTCAGACTGCAAGGAGGTCCAACCGGTCCACCCTAACGGAAATCAGTCCTGACTATTCATTGGAAGGACTGGCTTTGAAGCTGAAACTTCAATACTTCGGCCACCTGATGCAAAGAGCTGACTCATTTGAAAAGACCCTGATGCTGGGAAAGATTGAGGGCAGGAGGAGAAGTGGACGACAGAAGATGAAATGGTCGGATGGCATCACCGACTCAATGGACATGAGTTTGAGTGAACTCTGGGAGTTGGGGATGGAGAGGGAGGCCTGGTGTGCTGCAGTCCACAGGGCTGCAAAAAGTCGGACTCGACTGAGCGACTGAACCGAACTGAACTGGACTGGATCAGAACTGATGTGTTCTGGGTCCCCCTTGGGCTTGGGTTATTGGCTTATTTTAATGGAAATTCCATGAAGGGACAGTTTGGTTCTCAAAGTATTATTAGTGTTTAGCAAGTCCACCCTCAGACTGGGTTTCAGCCTGCTGACAGTGCTTTCTCCCACCCCAGCCTCCACTTCCTGTTGAACACATCGTCCCCAGTCCGTCTCCCACAGCGTCACAGTTGATAGGACTTACTTTTCTGCAGTCCTCACGCAGCCTTCTTGCTTGTTGTTTAGTGGCAAGTGGTGTCTGACTTTGCACTGTAGCCAGGCTGCTCTGTCCGTGGGATTCTCCAGGCACGAATACCAGCATGGGTTGCCCTTACCTTCTCCAGGCATCTTCCTGACCCAGGGGTTGAACCTGCACCTCCTGCTTGGCAGGTGGATTCTTTACCACTGAAATACCTGGGAAGCCCATGCAGACTTCCTCAGGGATAAACCCTCGGAATCAAAACCTTCCTGTGAATAGATTATATCAATCATATACATTTTAACCCCAAATGTTCTTATTATCTAGATCCCAAATATTGGTGCAGCTTAATTTTTTCAAGACCGGCTCACAGACAGATTGAGAAACAAAACAATATTCTGTAAAGGAAAGTCCACACAGCAACGTTTGCCGTACCCTTCCATGTTTAGATTATCATAAATACAGTTTTAAGAATTATCCCCTTCTTTACCCTACCAGACTACTTAAATCCTCAAACAACAAGGAGTTCAGAAAAACTCCACAGATAACATGAGACTCGAGGTATCATTAAAAGCAAAAAAAATACCGATTATTGGACAGCTATGAAGACAGTATTCAGAAAAGAGAAACACAGAGCAAGAGAGTTTTTGAGACATTTCTTGGTGCCGGGCTCTGCCCCGTAAGCTGGATGCCTAGTGCACCTAATCTTGTTGTTACTGTTTACTCGCTGAGTCACCATCCATGGGCTGTAGCCCACCAGGCTCCTCTCTGTCCATGTGGTTCCACAGGCACGATCACTGGAGTGGACTGCCTCTCCTTCTCCAGGGGATCTTCCCAACCCAGGGACTGTCATCTCTGCATACGGTTAGTCCACCCATTTCTATGAGGATTACCTTTGTAAGCTTTTTTCAGTCCAGCCACATGCTAGACCTCTTCCCACCTTCATACCACCATGTTATCACTGGGGCTTGCTCAGATGAGACAGGTACTCCTGAACCATGATGCTGGTGCCAAAAAAAAAAACAACCACGTGCAAATAAGCCTCACGTGCTTAGTCGCTCTGTCGTGTTCGACTCTTTGTGACCCCATGGTCTGTAGCCCTCCAGGCTCCTTTGCCCATGGGATTCTCCAGACGTGGGTTTCCATGTCCTTCTCCAGAGGAATTTCCCTACCTTCTCACTGAAAATGTGAAAATGCAGTCCAGGTTTGGGTTGGCCTTGATTGAGCGCAAAGTGTATGGATGGATGGATGGATGTTTCAAAAATGATTTTGACTATTTGTAGGAACATGGGGCCTTGGGAGTTTAGTTCCCTTCCTTGGCTTTCAACAGGAAGCCAGAGGCCACCAAAAAATGGGCCGGTCTTACCACAGCAACCCAGCTAGGGTACCGAGGAAGAGAAACAGCCTTCCAAGCCAGTGGTTGCTATGGCAGTAGTTTTTCCGCCATGGGGCTCACATCTCTTCCTTCCTGTTCTGCACTAGAAGTAATCTAGGGATCCACTTTATATATTCTTTTATAAAGAGAGGCAGGCCAGGTTAGAGATGTCACAGAAAACACCCGCAACTTCCTTCTTTTCTATAAAGAAGAAGTGCGTACTTCCCTTTTTTCAAGGGGGTTGGGGAAGGCAACAAAAATATTCTTAAGACAAATAAAGCCAATAAAAAAAATTCAAATGCTGGGGGAGGCTTGAAGAAGAGCTGAGAGAAGAAGGTGGCTTCCCCACATTTCCTTCCTCAGAAACGACCTTCCCCAAAGCTTGACGAAAGCCAGCAAGCCAGCCATTTCTCATGACAAAGTATGTTCTTTTAACCTCTGTGATCTGGCTTCAGGGTACTCTTAACATGTAGGAAGTTGTAGTCTGGACTTTTCCCTGGAATCAGTAGCAACATTCAAATTGGAGTTTTAAAAACCCATGGGAAATTAAGTCATTTAATTTCTTTGAAAATCTTGGCAGAGAACACCGTGGAAATTAGGGAGCCGTTGTAACAACAAACAAGGGAAGAATAAACATAAGCATTGTGCCAGTAAACCTTATTCTCCACAGGGACCCATTAGCTGTCCCCAAGGCACCAGCCCTGCCTTTACTTTCTGAACCTGTCCCTTTGGCTGCTAATGAGGTTTGAAAGCCTGCACTCTGCTCATCAACTGGGTCCATCTTGCTTGGTACAATCCCAAAGACAGTCTTAAGGGAAATCTATCACAGAGGCCCCGGCCCTGCACATTTGGAGCTTCTCATCGCTGACTCAGTGGAGTAAGGATGCTTCTTCACATAGGAAGGTGAGGGTATCATGGAGGAGCGCAGGGCACTAGAGGGTGGCTTGGCGCAGAGGTGCCCAGACCGCGGTGTACTTCAGCAGAAGACTTGTCCCAGCGGCTCCCAGAGCTGGGCTCTAAAGAAGCCGCCTGTTCTCAGTAGCTGGTGTAGGAGGTGGATGGCAGTGTCGCTGTTAGGCTGGGCATCACCAGCTCCGGGAAGCAGAGCCCAGACTTTGATCAGAATCCTCAGTGGTCCTGGAATCAAGCTGTCACTTGGGATGGGGGCAGCGGTGTGCGAGGGTCGTTTTCCGTGTGCCCCTTTCTGGGCGTTCAGCGGTCAAGGCTGCCACGGGGCCTCGCTGTGGTGTAAACAGCGACGGGCCACCGCGACCAGGCTTTGCCGGCCGGGACACAGAGCGCACGGGATGTGTGCCCCCGCGCTGGGGCCGCAGGCTGCCACGCTCCTCTTCCTCTCCTTCCTCCTCGTTGCAGAGAAGGTGCTTGATTTCTTAAAGAGAATGACTGCAAGAGGCGGGACCCCCCGCCACCCCCAGGGAGGTGACTCCTGTGCTCCGGCGTCAGGGGCCGCGGTGGCCTTGCGGACTAGCTTCTACAACCGAAACAGGAGCGGGGCGCCCTGGGCGGCCCCGGGGGCGGTGTCGCTCCGGGGTGAGCAGCTTGCTCGCATGCGAGTCACTAAAGAGACAGAAACGTCCACCCTGTGCTACAGACGCCTGGGCTCCCCTGGCAGCTCAGCGGCAGAGAATCTGCCCGCCGATGCGGGAGACGCGGGCTCAGCCCCCGGGCTGGGGAGATGCCCTGGAGGAGGAAATGCAGCCCGCGGCGGTGTTCCTCCTCCTCCTTCTTCAGTCTTCTTCTCTGGCAAATCTCATGGACGGAGGAGCCTGGTGGGCTACAGTCCACAGGATCACGGAAGAGTCAGACGAGACTGAGCGACTGAATCACAGATCTTCAGCTTACTCCTGAGATGCGAGAGCGGGCTCAGCCCCCGGGCTGGGGAGATGCCCTGGAGGAGGAAATGCAGCCCGCGGCGGTGTTCCTCCTCCTCCTTCTTCAGTCTTCTTCTCTGGCAAATCTCATGGACGGAGGAGCCTGGTGGGCTACAGTCCACAGGATCACGGAAGAGTCAGACGAGACTGAGCGACTGAATCACAGATCTTCAGCTTACTCCTGAGATGCGAGAGCCAGGCACCATCGCAAGAGAAGTGGTCTACCCAGCAGACCGAAGGACCGAGCTCTGATGCGAAAGTGAGTGTGCAGCGCCACGCCCCCAGGTCGCTTTCCTAAGGATGCCAACTCTGCAAGCTGCTGTCATTCCCCACCTCTCTGACCTGCCAGCATGGAGACTTAAAAGGGCAGAGCAGATCCTGGATTGACAATTTGTGCCGCTTTGTTGAGCAGTTTCCCAACATCCCTGGTCTCCAATCTGTTCTGTGAAATGATTACACCAAACTAGACTTGGTTATACTAAACTAAGACCTGTCATACTGTGGGTCAGTAATTCATCAATTTATTAACTGAATGGTGAACAATTAAGATCAATAAAGCTAAATTTTCACTTAAGGTTGAGAGAACATCACCAAGAGATTTGTTTCTATTTTCATAGCATTTGGAGGTAGTAAGGGCTTTCAGACAGAAGTCACTAAAGTCCCAGCTGTGTGACCTAACCTCTCTGGAACTTCTCTATGTCTCAAATTCTCCTTGTGTAGAAGAAGGAGTGAGGGAATCTGACACTCATGATTATTGTGCAGAGCAAGAGAAACACTGGATTTCAATGACCAGATAATACCAACTACTAGTAAAGTCTTCAACAATGGTGATGATTATAATTTGAACCGTAGAATTTGTTGCATATTGTAAAAGGCATATTCAAAGGGAATGTTATTATACTACTGTTGTCTTTATTTAAATATAAATTGGTAATACTGTATTTTATAACTTGCAGATGTGAATAACACTCCTATTCATCATGCCATATTTAAGAATACACTAGTGATTTCAATATTAAAGTTAGACCTTGAGGAACACATAAGAATCGTTGATATCACATGACAAGTGAATTACATCCTTTATTTTATTTAATTCTCACCAGTGTGTGAACTGTAGATCCTGTCTTCTTTTTACACAGAGTGAAAATGAAGTTCACAAATGCTAACCCTTAATAACTTTCCAAAAGAATCAATCTCTCAAGGGATTAGAACTCAGTATTGAACTGGTATTGACGTCATGTCTTTTTGATCCAATAACCAGCGAACAGGACTACTTTGCTCTCCATGTAGCTGCCTTCTTGGGTAGTTAAGGAGCTTGACCTTGTGCACCTCTAAAACCTTTGTTCTTGCTGCGATGTCTCTCTCGTAGGCTAAGACCCACAGATGATGCTGCTGTGGAAAGAAATGTTGATGGGAATGAGAAATGGGGCAACTGTTGAGGAGCTCACCTTGGAGAGCTTCCCTGCTGTTCAGCACCTGGCAAAGGCCTCTTCTTGACGCTCTTGCTGGCGCGCCTGGCACCCACTGCAGGCGATGCACTCCCAGTCACCATCAGCTGTGCTGAGTCCAGGCTACGGGCGCCTGTGCGCGCTGCTTCACAAGAGGCTACAGACGCCTGTGCGTGCTGCTTCACAAGTACACTTACTCCTAAACTGTTGGTCATCTTTCTGTCAGGCAAACAATTTCCTTTGCTGCCTGTCTCACACAGCCTTTGTGTTAGCATTTCTGGGAGCAGCAGGCTTCCTCCTCACAGCAGTGTTATCTTTGACCAATACTTGGCCACTTACAAGCCTCTGTGTTCCACACCATCATGAGCCTGAGCACTTGCTGCCTCCTGTCCACAGCCTGCTGTGCTTTGGGGTTCACCGTTATTTCTGGTCTGGTGGTGAAGGTGTCCCAGTTATCTTTCTGCGGCCCCCAAGTCATCCCTTACTTCTGTGACCTTGGCCTCCCGATCCATCTCGCCGCCTCTGACACCAAACTTGAAATGAATGCCTTCACCCTCCCTTGTGTGCCCTTTTGACGTCCCTCATCGTGACCATCATTGTGTAAGCAGCACAGTAGCCACAGTCCTGCGGCTCCCCTCGGCCCCGGGGCGACAGAAAGCTGCTCCAGCTGCTCCCCTCTCCTCAGTGTCCTCTCCTTGACGTGCAGCAGCTGTGTCTTTATAAACGTGACACCAAAGCAGGGCAGCAGGCTGGACTCCAACAAGGAGGCTGCCCTTCTGAACACAGTGGGGACCCCGCAGCTGAACCCTGTCGCCTACACCCTGAGGAACAAGCAGGCCCGCCAGGCTCTGAGAAAAATGATGCTCAGGATGAAAATATCACGCAAAAAAAAAAAAAAGATATGGTCTTGCAGTGGAAGGCTTCAGAAAACCATTTGTCTTCATTCCAGACACTGTAGCAGTCCCCAGAACTGCCGTGGGAAGTCTGTGGCAGACCTTACCTGATCTCTGTTAACTCATCCCCGTCAGTGAAGATCTGTCTTCCCAAGGCCACTTTTCACCTTGGTGTGCGTGAACATTTTCTCCCTAAAGATGCCACATACTGATGACATTTGACTTTAATTGTAAAAATCCCTTAATACACTCTCATTCCTCCCTCTGACATAAACCATGTTTTGAAATCCCTGAAATTTAGTAGCTTATGCTCTTGTTATTTTACTACCATCTGGCCCAAAAGGCAGCCCTGCTGCCTGAAGACAGCCACGGACAGGGCAGCCTGCGGGACTGCAGTCCACAGGGCCGCGGAGCTGGACACGACTGAAGCGACTCCGCGTGCGCGCTCCATCTGACCCTAGACATCATCCAGCTGAACTGCCGCCGTCTGGGGCTCCTCAGGCGGCTCCGCATGGGTAAGGAGCCCACCTGCAACGCAGGAGACGCAGGAGACGCGGGTTTGGTCCTCAGGTCGGGAAGATCGCCTGGAGAAGGGCATGGCCGCTCCCTCCAAGCACCCATATAATTAAAACAATAAAGGGAATGATGACTATACTACCAGTGCTCAGGCCTACATGCCCTTCATGCCTGCCTCAAGGAAATAATGGCTATCGTACCCTTCATAATGGGATACAGATAGCTTGCACCTGATGTGCTCTTAGTTGCTGTTTTTAGATGGCTTAGCTACACATGTATGAGTCACTTTCATGCTGAAAGAAATAGAACTGTGTTAGCTCTCAGACCATCCTCTAAGGAGGGGGATTAACTACAGCATTCCACAGCTGATCAATGCTTCTATTTTCTAAATAATTTATTCCAACTCCAGTTGCAAAATGCATACTTATGATTGGTTCTTATCCTAAAATTGTTACTACAGAATGAGTGTGTGCATCAGTGAAAAGGAGCGCTTAATCCACATTTGTCTGATCGCTTCCAAAGTCACAAGGCAATGAAATATAAGTTATTTGCTTATCAACCTACTTCATGTTACTAATGAAAATAATTTAAACAACTTTTTTCTGGTAGACTTGTGTCAACTACAAGGTTTTTTTCTGAATGATAACTTCTTTTAAAACCAACATTTCTATTATCTCAATTCTCATCCTTTGTGTGCTTTTAGCTCTTATTTCTAGGATAGAAATGTGTCTGTTTCATTTCCAGAGGAAATACCTCTAGATGAATACTGTTTTTCTTCTCTCTTGTTTGCTTTTTAACCCAAACTCTGAGATTAAATAATCACAAATGAATTTTATGAAATATGTCCTACACCATGGTTGAATCATACTTGGCGTTGAAGGTCATATTACAAAGTTCATATTCATCTTACTGACAGTGAAGAGGTATCAAATGCATTCTAAAAATATCATGGATATGTTCTGATTAGCTGTGTATTTAATTCATAGCTGTGGATGTTGTGTGAAAAAGACATTGGAAAAACCAAGATCAAAGGAGGAGAGTGGATACAAAGACTGTTGCAGAAATCAAGAGAGCGATGGCTTAGGGGACTGGCGGTAGAAATGGAATGCAAAGGGCCCACTAGGAGATTCTGAAACAGTTTGCTTTGGAAGCCCTGAGTTCCGAGGCTCCTGCTGCTTTCCCCTAACGGGTCAGCTTCCTAAAGTGCTTACGTCATGTTATCCATAGCACGTGGAGGCTGAGTCAGACAATCTCCAGTCCCCTTGAAAATGACTCAAGATGCCGTAGGAGCATGGAAACAATGTTCCTCCCTGAGAGATAAACCACTGAAAAGTGTATTGATGTCGTGGATGTTAGTATTTTATTAATAAGTCGAGGAATCAAGAAATGACAGGAAGCCTTCTTAGGTTTAATCAAGATTTGATTATAATTTATTATACTTAAACTATTCAGATGTACTTTATGTTACCTAAGATAGAATATGATTGAGTGCTGAACCTGATGAATAGAAAAATGAACCCCAGGAAGCCAGAATTTAATCTATGACTCTAGCCTGGTCTTTGCTAGCTACAGGTGGTACCCTATGAGGACAAACGCTAATGTGCAGATTAATGCACTAGACTCACGTGCTGTAAAACATTTTATTGAGACAAGTCCCCTAACCTAATTCTGCATCAAAGATATTTCCATTCATAACATTTAAGATGATTTTATTGAAGTATGACTGACAGAAAAACTATAGATATTTAATGTACATTATTTGATGTGTTTGGAGAGACACAGACATCTGTGAAATCATCACTAACAAATCACCTCCACAGGCTTCTTCTTGCCATCTTTGTTCATAGACAACACTGTACCATAGGCCCTATGTTGCACACATCTCCAGAAATTATTTATTTTGTATAACTGAATCTTTGTGTCCTTTGATCAATACCTCGCTACATCTCCCTCACCCAAGCCCTGACCATCACCATCTATTCTCAGCTTCTATGGGTTTGATTAAACTCCACACGCGTGTGAAATCACACAGGGTTGCTCCTTCTTGTGTCTGGCTTCTCTTACTTGGAAAGGTGTTCCCAGGTACACCCATGTTGTCACAAATGCCAGGACTGTCTTCTTTTTATTTTACGGATGAATAAAGTTTACTGAAGTGCTCTTGCTTGTGTGTGCTCAGCCATGTCTGGCTCTTCGCAGCCACATGGACTGTAGCCTGCCAGGCTCCTCTGCCTATGGAACTTTCCAGGCAAGACTACTGGAGTGGGTTGCCATTTCCTCATACAGGGTATCTTCCAGACCCAGGGATCAAACCCGCACCTCTTACACTGGCAGACGGATTCTTTAGCGCTGTGCCACCTGGGAAGAGTGTTCTCTCTTTTCCCCTTGTTTCAGTTCAGTTCAGTAGCTCAGTCATGTCTGATTCTTTGCAACCCCATAGACTACAAACGTGTCAGACTTCCCTTGTTTATCAATCAAAACAAACAAACAAACAAAAAACCAGTCTTAGTTTTGCTTAACTTTTTCATTCTTTTTGTTTATTTCCTTTATTTCAGCTTTGATCTTTGTTATTTCCTTCCTTCTATTGACTTTCAACTTGGTGTATTCACTTCTAGTTTCTTAAGCTGTAAAGTTGGGTTGATTACTTGATATCTTTCTCTTTTTCAACATAGTCATTCACCATCAAACGTTTCCCTCTCAGAATTGCTTTCCCAACATGTCATAAGTTTTCGTACATTGTGTCTTCATTTCCATTTGTTTCAAAATATTTTTTGTTTCTCCTTTGACTTCTCCTTGACTATGAGTGTTCAGAAATATGTTGGTTGTTTTTCACATATTTGTAGATTTTTCTCATTTTCCTCTTATTCTTGACTTCTAGTTTCAAACAATGGTGACCACAAAATATACTTGATATTATTTTCCTTAATTTTTACTTGATATTATTTTCCTTAATTTTTACTTGATATTATTTTCCTTAATTATTTACTTAATTTTGCTAAGCCCTGTTTTTTGATCTTATGGTATATCCTGGAGAATGATGTGTGCACACTTAAGAATAATATGCATTCTGCTGCTGCTGCCTGGATGGATGGGGTGTTTTTTAAATGTCTGTTAAGTTCATTTGATCGAGGATATGGTTCAAGTCATTTCCTGGTTGACTTTCAGTCTGCATGATTTGATGACATCATCACAATGATGAGAGTGGGCTGTTGCAATCACTACTTGTATTATCGTCTATTTCTCCCTCAGTTGTGTTAGTTTTTGCTTAATATGTTTAGAAGCTTTGATGTCTGGTACATATGTAGTGTGTATATATATATGATTGTTATACACACACACACACAATTGTGATGTTGTCTTGATGCACTGACCCCTTTATCATTATGGAATGACCTCCTTTGCCTCTTGTTACCAACCCAGAGCCCCCAGTGCCAACACTAGTGGCAGCAGTGCCACTTGCAGCTCCAAAAGGCGCCAGAAACCCCGGGGGCTCAGGCAGGTTCAGTGAGGGCATGAGCGACACTCTGGCATAGACACTGGAAGGCAGAAAGTGCAGATTCTCAGGTGGAGCCAAGGGAAGCACAGGTAGGAAAACCGAAAAACTTGCGCTTTAATGCCGCCTACTGAAAAACAAACATAGGTCTCTAATTAGCAATCTGCTGACTTGTTAGAATCCAAGTAAACACATCTTTGCCTAAATGAGGATAGTGTTCATTACGTGATCTGGACTGGCTCAGGATCAACTCATTCAGTTCAGTTCAGTCGCTCAGTTGTGTCCGACTCTTTGCGACCCCATGAATTGCAGCACGCCAGGCCTCCCTGTCCATCACCATCTCCCGGAGTTCACTCAGACTCACGTCCATCGAGTCCGTGATGCCATCCAGCCATCTCATCCTCGGTCGTCCCCTTCTCCTCCCGCCCTCAATCCCTCCCAGCATCAGAGTCTTTTCCAGTGAGTCAACTCTTCGCATGAGGTGGCCAAAGTACTGGAGTTTCAGCTTCAGCATCATTCCTTCCAAAGAAATACCAGGGTTGATCTCCTTCAGAATGGACTGGTTGGATCTCCTTGCAGTCCAAGGGACTCTCAAGAGTCTTCTCCAACACCACAGTTCAAAAGCATCAATTCTTCAGTGCTCAGCCTTCTTCACCATCCAACTCTCACATCCATACATGACCACAGGAAAAACCATAGCCTTGACTAGACAGATCTTAGTCGGCAAAGTAATGTCTCTGCTTTTGAATATACTATCTAGGTTGGTCATAACTTTTCTTCCAAGGAGTAAGC
>SJYX01017258.1:347485-400435 GCA_006410675.1 Oreotragus oreotragus
GCACCCCCGATACACATCCCAGCACTAAACTCCATCTGAGTTTGCATCCCAGAGAACCAGCCTGCAACACGTATCAGAAAACATTCTAGTATTTGGGGAGGATTTTTATTGAAAATTACTGGTTACACATGTATTTATAACATTTTAAACTCCCCCAATAAAACATAAAATGGAAGAAACAAGGACCTTTTGTGTGAATGTGGTTACCTATGGTTTAAAATTCACAATCTAATGTCTGACCAAATGAAATTAAGTTATATGTTAATAACAAAAGAAAACTATATGTTGAACCTAATGAAACTGCCACTTTATCACATAAAAAAGACTGAATGTTAGCAGTTCCACATGGCTGAATCTAATAAAAAAAAATCCAGTTGAATTTGAAATTTAGAGAACATTATACTTATGAATAACTCAAGGTAAAAGATATAGTTAATGAATTAAATTAGGAATTAGAAAATACATAATACTATGGCTATCAATGGTGTTGAGCACCAAAACTTGCAGGTAGCAGCTAAAGTGGATCTTAGGGGAAATGTCAGCTTTAAATATATGTGTGTGTGTTTGTTGGATTGTGATATAAAATGTTTTTTTTTTTTTAGATCAAAGAAGCCTGCAGGCCACTGTGGTTAATTATACTAGCAAATAAAAGCATAAATTACCCTCAAAAAAAAAAGAAAAAGAATGATGTCAATAATCTCTTTTCAATTTAAGAATTTAGAGGAAAAACCTCAAAGGTTTTTCCAAAGTTAAGGAAAAGTTGAAAGAAAGAATGATATGATGAACTAGGGAAAAAGAGAGCATCAATCAAGCAGAAAGTTGATTCTTTGAAAACAGGAAAAAGTTATGCAAGATTATTTATAAAAAATAAGGCTAAAAGAAAATTAGAAAGCTAAAAGAACACAGTTAGAGGTGGTAGAGATATTAAACATATAAGACATTGTGAATAAATTTATGCCAATCAAGAAAAACTCACAGGAAATAAATTACCAAAATGACTCTGCAGAAATAACACACTGAATAGGAAAAAACATAATTACCAAAAGTTACCCAGATAATGTGGCTACACAATACTGTGAATGTGATTAATGCCACTGGATTATGTGACTAAAAATTGTTATATGGTAAATTTTATGTTATATATACTTTACCACCATTTGTAATGTAAAAGAAAGAAAGAAAAAAAAAAAAAAACAGTCTAGCACATGTCTGTCCTTCATTAGCAAATCCCTTAGAAGGGCTCCTATTTTGAGAAAGCATATTTTCTCTTCCTTCTCTTTTTGAATATATAATATTGTCCTTCGGTTCAGTTCAGTTCAGTCATTCAGTCATGTCCGACTCCTTGCGACCCCATGAATCGACGCACGCCAGGCCTTCCTGTCCATCACCAACTCCCGGAGTTCACTCAAGACTCACGTCCACCGAGTCAGTGATGCCATCCAGCCATCTCATCCTCTGTCATCCCCTTTTCCTCCTGCGCCCAATACCTCCCAGCATCAGAGTCTTTTCCAATGAGTCAACTCTTCGCATGAGGTGGCCAAAGTACTGGAGTTTCAGCTTTAGCATAATTCCTTCCAAAGAAATCCCAGGGCTGATCTCCTTGCAGTCCAAGGGACTCTCAAGAGTCTTCTCCAGCACCACAGTTCAAAAGCATCAATTCTTCAGTGCTCAGCTTTCTTCACAGTCCAACTCTTACATCCATACATGACCCCTGGAAAAACCATAGCTTTGACTAGACGGACCTTAGTAGGCAAAGTAATGTCTCTGCTTTTGAATATGCTATCTAGGTTGGTCATAACTTTTCTTCCAAGGAGTAAGCATCTTTTAATTTCATGGCTGCAGTCACAATCTGCAGTGATTTTGGAGTCCCCCAAAATAAAATCTGACACTGTTTCCACTGTTTCCCCACCTATTTCCCATGAAGTGATGGGACCAGATGCCATGATCTTCGTTTTCTGAATGTTGAGCTTTAAGCCAACTTTTTTGCTCTCCACTTTCACTTTCAAGAGGCTTTTTAGTTCCTCTTCACCTTCTGCCATAAGGGTGGTATTATCTGCNCAAAATAAAGTCTGACACTGTTTCCACTGTTTCCCCATCTATTTCCCATGAAGTGATGGGACCGGATGCCATGATCTTCGTTTTCTGAATGTTGAGCTTTAAGCCAACTTTTTTGCTCTCCACTTTCACTTTCAAGAGGCTTTTTAGTTCCTCTTCACCTTCTGCCATAAGGGTGGTATTATCTGCATATCTGAGGTTATTAATATTCCTCCCAGCAATCTTGATTCCAGCCTGTGCTTCTTCCAGCCCAGCGTATCTCATAATGTACTCTGCATATAAGTTAAATAAGCAGGGTAACTATACAGCCTTGACGTACTCCTTTTCTTATTTGGAACCAGTATGTTGTTCCATGTCCAGTTCTAACTGTTGCTTCCTGACCTGCATATAGGTTTCTCAAGAGGCAGGTCAGGTGGTCTGGTATTCCCATCTCTTTCAGAATTTTCCACAGTTAATTGTGATCCACACAGTCAAATGCCTTGGCATAGCCAAGAAAGCAGAAATAGATGTTTTTCTGGAACTCTCTTGCTTTTTCCATGATCCAGCGGATGTTGGCAATTTGATCTCTGGTTCCTCTGCCTTTTCTAAAACCAGCTTGAACATCAGGAAGTTCACGGTTCACGTATTGCTGAAGCCTGGCTTGGAGAATTTTGAGCATTACTTTACTAGCGTGTGAGATGAGTGCAATTGTGNCCACACAGTCAAAGGCTTTGGCATAGTCAATAAAGCAGAAATAGATGTTTTTCTGGAACTCTCTTGCTTTTTCCATGATCCAGCGGATGTTAGCAATTTGATCTCTGGTTCCTCTGCCTTTTCTAAAATCAGCTTGAACCTCAGGGAGTTCATGGTTCACGGATTGCTGAAGCCTGGCTTGGAGAATTTTGAGCATTACTTTACTAGCGTGTGAGATGAGTGCAATTGTGCAGTAGTTTGAGCATTCTTTTACATTGCCTTTCTTAGGGCCAGCGGCCGGGAGGAGCAACCCGAGGAGTGGTGGCTGTGCAGGCGCAGGAGGGCCTAGAGGAGCTATCCCACATTGAAAGTCAGGAACGGCTGTGGTAAGGAGATACCCCTCGTCCAAGGTAAGGAGCAGTGGCTGTGCTTTGCTGGAGCAGCCATGAAGATATACCCCATGCCCAAAGTAAGAGAAACCCAAATAAGATGGTAGGTGTTGCAAGAGGACATCAGAGGGCAGACACACTGAAACCATACTTGCAGAAAACTAGTCAATCTAATCACACTAGTGCCGGGGTCCAGCCCCAGCGGATCCAGGGAATTCGAAGCGGGGACGGTGTTGGCAAGAAAAGACTTGTTTATTTATTAATATAAGATTAGATTAGGAAGAAATAGTGTAGTAGGAAAATTTAGTGGAGAAAAGTGGCTGATTAACTTGGTTTATGTGGAAAACCAATAAAGTTCCAGATGAGGAACTTGCACTGTCTACGTTGGGCCACAGGCGCCCACTTGAATAGCGGAGGGTGCCCCCACCTTGGGCTCCCTCTCGCATGGGTCTCAGAAGCCCAGGCAAGTAAGTAGACTCGGTGAGCCTCCACTTTCCAAGGAATCAGCCTGAAAAGGAGAGGGAGGGAGCAAGAGAAAGAATCGACATGGAGGAGGCCAGGCTTGTGCAAAAACCCCTCCAAGTTTATTATTTAAAAGGTGTTTATATACCCTAAATTTTACATAATGGAAGATACAGAGTCACCAGGGGCAGCAGTCCTGACTCTTTCTGTATATCTTTTTGTATACAAAAGGTTAGGGGACAGGTGGTTTACATTACCTTCTGGCCAAGAGGCCTGTTAACATTTTTATGGCTCTCTTCCTGAATAATTGTCTATCAACCAGAAAACTCCTTTTCCCTATAAGTGTTTTTTCTTTACTCTGCATCACCCTCAAAGTACTAAATAAAGTTACATTCCTGTAGGACAAAGGTGCAGTGGGTTATAACAAAGAAAGCACTCAACTCAAAGATCTGATGTTGCTAATACCAGGTCTACTACCTGTTTTTTTATATACCAACTATATCTAAAAATAAAGGATATGAAAATTTGGCAGCAAGTATTGGCTCAACAAATGAAACATTTAATCAGTCCTATTCTAATTATTTTGACTCCTGGGAAGCCCCTATATTCCTAGGATGTTTTAAGCTTCCTGTGCAGTCAGGAGGCCTCAAACAATCACCTGCGCAGCTGTACGAGTCCTGCAGGCAGGCTAGAAAGCCATCAGAGGGGTTTTTGGATTGAAACACCCTTTCAAATGCAGAAGACTAAAGCCCTGAGTTGACTTTTTCCAGAGTGTGTCAGAAGAGTGGAAAAGTACAATACAATAAGGCAGGCATATTCTTATTTTGGGGGGTACATGCTCAGGAAATACCAGGGGGAAAACCTGAGATCTGACTTGACCTTGCCCATCAGCTCTCTGCCGCATGACCTTGTCACGGGTGGGATTCCTCATGCTGGCTCCCGGCACACTAGGACCACAGCCTTGTCTAACTCAATGAAACCAAGCCATGCCTGGGCGGGTCATGGTGGAGAGGTCTGACAGAACGTGGTCCACTGGGGAAGGGAATGGCAAGCCACTTCAGTATTCTTGCCTTGAGAACCCCATGAACAGTATGAAAAGGCAAAACGATAGGATACCAAAAGAGGAACTCCCCAGGTCATTAGGTGCCCAATATGCTACTGGAGATCAGTGGAGAAATAACTCCAGAAAGAATGAAGGGATGGAGCCAAAGCAAAAACAATACCCAGTTGTGGATGTGACTGGTGATAGAAGCAAGATCCGATGCTGTAAAGAACAATATTGCATAGGAACCTGGAATGTCAGGTCCATGAATCAAGGCAAATTGAAAGTGGTCAAACAAGAGATGGCAAGGGTGAACGTCGACATTCTAGGAATCAGCAAACTAAAATGGACTGGAATGGGTGAATTTAACTCAGATGACCATTCTATCTATTACTGTGGGCAGGAATCCCTCCGAAGAAATGGAGTAGCCATCATGGTCAACAAAAGAGTCTGAAATGCAGTACTTGGATGCAATCTCAAAAATGACAGAATGATCTCTGTTCATCTCCAAGGCAAACCATTCAATATCACAGTAATCCAAGTCTATGCCCCAACAAGTAATGCTGAAGAAGCTGAAGTTGAACGGTTTTATGAAGATCTACAAGACCTTTTAGAACTAACACCCAAAAAAGATGTCCTTTTCATTATAGGGGACTGGAATGCTAAAGTAGGAAGTCAAGAAACACCTGGAGTAACAGGCAAATTTGGCCTTGGAATGCGGAATGAAGCAGGGCAAAGACTAATAGAGTTTTGCCAAGAAAATGCACTGGTCATAGCAAACACCCTCTTCCAGCAACCTGTCTCTAGACTCTACACATGGACATCACCAGATGGTCAACACCGAAATCAGATTGATTATATTCTTTGCAGCCAAAGATGGAGAAGCTCTATACAGTCAACAAAAACAAGACCAGGAGCTGACTGTGGCTCAGATCATGAACTCCTTATTTCCAAATTCAGACTTAAATTGAAGAAAGTAGGGAAAACCGCTAGACCATTCAGGTATGACCTAAATCAAATCCCTTATGATTATACAGTGGAAGTGAGAAATAGATTTAAGGGCCTAGATCTGATAGATAGAGTGCCTGATGAACTATGGAATGAGGTTCGTGACACTGTACAGGAGAAAAGGATCAAGACCATCCCCACGGAAAAGAAACGGAAAAAAGCAAAATGGCTGTCTGGGGAGGCCTTACAAATAGCTGTGAAAAGAAGAGAGGCGAAAAGCCAAGAAGAAAAGGAAAGATATAAGCATCTGAATGCAGAGTTCCAAAGAATAGCAAGAAGAGATAAGAAAGCCTTCTTCAGTGATCAATGCAAAGAAATAGAGGAAAACAACAGAATGGGAAAGACTAGAGATCTCTTCAAGAAAATTAGAGATACCAAGGGAACATTTCATGCAAAGATGGGCTCTATAAAGGACAGAAATGGTCTGGACCTATCAGAAGCAGAAGATATTAAGAAGAAGTGGCAAGAATACGTGGAAGAACTGTACAAAAAAGATCTTCATGACCCAAATAATCATGATGATGTGTTCACTAATCTAGAGCCAGACATCTTGGAATGTGAAGTCAAGTGGGCCTTAGAAAGCATCACCACAACTCATTAAGCACCATGAAAAACCACAGTAATAAAGTATGGCAAAAAGAAGATGACAATTTTTCAGAAACCAAACTTAAAGTCATGGAAGACTGTGATGTAACTGATAGAAAATTCAAAATAGTGGTCATAAAAAACTCAATTATCTGTAAGAAAACTCAGAAAGGCAGTTCAATGAGCTCAGGAATAAAATTAATGAAAGAAGAAAATGTTTACCAAAGAGACTGAAACTCTGAAAACAAGCAAACAGAATTTCTGGAGCTGAAGAACCTGGTAAATGGGATAAAGAGCTTATCAGGAAACCTGGAAAACAGAGCAAATCATATGGAAGAGAGACTTAGCAAGCTCAGAAACATAAGTCTGGAAGATGGCAGAGGTGTGGGTGGACGTGCAGTACATCTCTCCCCATGGATACGTCAGGAATACACCTTGAGGCACAGAAGTGCATGCAGGACACCAGCTGAGAGCGATCAGGAGTCCCTGACCAGTGGAAAAGAATATATAGAACCACACAAAACTCAGTAGGATGAAGGAACTAGGGGGTAAAACGGGAGTGTTAGTAGGACCGGACCAGCCCTCCATGAGTGGGGGAACTGAAGCAGGGGGCTGATCCCCACATCAGGGCAATTGTCTGAGTTGGAAGAGAAACATTTAAGACTGAGAGTGAAACAGCTGATCTGTGGCAGCCTAAATGGAATGAGAATCAGACCCCTTGCCGGGAACCATACACATGGCAGACAGGAGCGCTGGTCTCCTGGAAGGCGCAGCGGCTGGGAGCTGGAGTTCAGGGATTGTGGAGCAATCCCCGGGTGAGGGCTACTCTTGATTACAGACAGATGGATTGAGGGGATTTGAGGGAGGCGGTCCTGGTGGGAAGTGCCAGCGGAGGAAAGCCAGGCAGCCGTGGAAGCAAGGCGGCACCACTGAGTCTCGTGTACGGGTGGAGCCGTCACCGTAGCCTCCCTCTCCCCACGCGCCAGCATCAGCAGCTGAACAGTAGAGAGGCTGGCCCATCAGATGCCTGACACACTGAAGTACAGAGTAGGACCCCACCCAGGGAGCCCCTTTAAGTGCCTGACATGCTGATCTACAAAGTAGGACCCCAGTCAGGGGGTACCCTCTATGTGCCTGATGTGCCAAACAACAGAGAAGAACCCCAGGCAAGGGACCCCACTAAGGCCTGAGTGGGAGGAGCAGTAGAGAAAGGCTGGTTAAAGAGGCCTTCTGACGACCAGCTGCTGCTGCTGCTGCTAACCTGCTTCAGTTGTGTCTGACTCTGTGCGACCCCATGGACTGCAGCCCACCAGGCTCCTCTGCCCATGGGATTCTCCAGGCAAGAGCACTGGTGCCATTGCCTTCTCCGTCAAATAAGCTAATCCTCTTCAAATCCTTGCTTACAGATCTACTTCTGACTAATTCAAATCAGACACTGAATTTTCTTCTACTACCTAGATNTGTCTGACTCTGTGCGACCCCATGGACTGCAGCCCACCAGGCTCCTCTGCCCATGGGATTCTCCAGGCAAGAGCACTGGTGCCATTGCCTTCTCCGTCAAATAAGCTAATCCTCTTCAAATCCTTGCTTACAGATCTACTTCTGACTAATTCAAATCAGACACTGAATTTTCTTCTACTACCTAGATCATCTCTTCAAAAATTCACAACTATTTTTCTGGTTTCAAAACAGAGCTTTAATAATTATAACGTAGTATAGTCAGAAATTCACAACTTTTGTCCATATTTATATACACAATAGGTGCTTCCCAGGTGGCTCAGTGAGAAAGAATCTGCTTGTCAATGTAGGAGACTCAGGACACGTGTTCGATCCCTGGGTTGGGAAGATCCCCTGGAGGAGGGAACCCACTCCAGTATTCCTGCCTGGAAAAATCCCATGGACAGAGGAATCTGGTGGACTACAGTCCATGGGGTCACAGAGGGTGAGACACAACTGTGCAACCAAGCATGCCCTACATACTAATAATATGACTTCCTGGTGGCTCAGCAGTAAGGAATCCAGCTGCCAGTGCAGGCAACTCGGAAACTTGAGTTCCGTCCCTGGGTCGGGAAGATCCCCTAGAGAAGGGAATGGCAAGCCATTCCAGTAATCTTGCCTGGGAAATCCCATGAACAGCAGAGCCTGGCAGGCTACAGTCCAGGGGGTCACAAAGAGTTGGACATCACTGAGCCACAGAGCGCTCACGTGCGTGCACACAAACACACAAACACACACACACAATAATATGAAGGTTCTTCTGTGACTCAACCCTTATCTTGCCTGGGAAATCCCATGAACAGCAGAGCCTGGCAGGCTACAGTCCAGGGGGTCACAAAGAGTTGGACATCACTGAGCCACAGAGCGCTCACGTGCGTGCACACAAACACACAAACACACACACACAATAATATGAAGGTTCTTCTGTGACTCAACCCTTTATCTGAATTTACATGGGTTTCTGCATGAGAAATATCTTTCACGGCAAAAAACTGATTTATAAGAAGTTTATCAAGGACTTTTTCACCAAGGTAAAGTAACCCATTTCTCCCAGGTCTTCCTTCTTTAATTCAAATACCCTGGACAGAACACAACAAAGAACCACAGAAAGATTCTGGAAGATAGAAAGCAGGCAGTGGACTGCCTAGGGACAGTCTTGAAGAACAGCATGCCAGTCCTTTCCCTGGGTTTCCTTATTGCCTCTCATATTTCCCAGACAGGGTGCATCCTCCAGGATAGAATCGCCAGTAGGTTGATTTTTTTTAATATTTCAAGAAAAAAAAAGTCTGTGCCCCCTAGCCAAAGGACTGAGAAGACAGTGGCCTAATAGAAAATTAATTTTTATCAGTTCCAATTTTACTCCAACTTCATGCCAACCTGAAAAACCACACCTTCTTCATCAAGGTTGAGCAGTGATTTGTGCTTCCGCACATATTCATGATAAAAAATAAACATAAATAAATTCACAGCAAGCTAGGAGCAGAGAGAAACCATCTCAACCTGACACACACACACAAAAAAAAACTACGAAAAAGAGGTAACATTATACTTAAAGCTAAAAGACTAAATGCTTCCTCTCTAAGATAGAGAACATGACAACTCAGGGAGTTCTAGCCATTGCAGTAAGGCAAGAAAAAGAAACAAAATGCATAAAGACTGGGAAGAAGGAAGAAAGCTGTTTCTGTGGGGAAAGTATATGACTATCTGCAGAGACAACCCTAAGCAACCTACAAAAGTATCACTGGAACTAATGATTTCAGCATGGTCCCAGAGTGCAAGGCCAGCCCCCAAAGGAAGAACCACATGCTTATATATAATCACAATAAAACTGCAGAAACAAATTAAAACACATTGCCATTTATAACAGCTCGAAAGGAATAAAACACTTAGGTAGAAATCTAACAAAATATGCACGTAATCTATGTGTGCAAAGCCAGACTACTGTGATGAAGGAAATCAGCTCAGTTCAGTTCAGTCGCTCAGTCGTGTCCGACTCTTCGTGACCCCATGAATCGCAGCACGCCAGGCCTCCCTGTCCATCACCAACTCCCGGAGTTCACTCAAACTCACGTCCACCGAGTCAGTGATGCCATCCAGCCATCTCATCCTNCCTGTCTCTTATACACATCTAGATGTGTATAAGAGACAGATAGTTCATCAGCCACTCTGTCTATCAGATCTAGTCCCTTAAATCTATTTCTTACTGCCACTGTATAATCATAAAGGATTTAATTTAGGTCATACCTGAATGGTCTAGTGGTTTTCCCTACTTTCTTCAAGTTAAGTCTGAATTTGGCAATAAGGAGTTTATGATCTGAGCCACAGTCAGCTCCCAGTCTTGTTTTTGCTGACTGTATACAGCTTCTCCAGGAAATGGCAACCCACTCCTGTGTTCTTGCCTGGAGAATCCCAGGGATGGGGGAGCCTCGTGGGCTGATGTCTATGGGGTCGCACAGAGTCGGACACGACTGAAGTGACTTAGCAGCAGCAGCAGCAGTGTACAGCTTCTCCATTATTTGGCTGTAAAGAATATAATCAATCTGATTTTGGTGTTGACCATGTGGTGATATCCATGTGTAGAGTCTTCTCTTGTGTTGTTGGAAGAGGGTGTTTGCTATGACCAGTGCGTTCTCTTGGCAAAACTCTATTAGCCTTTGCCTGCTTCATTCTGTACTAGGCTAATTTGCCTGTTACTCCAGGTGTTTCTTGACTTCCTACTTTTGCATTCCAGTCCCCTATAATGAAAAGGACATCTTTTTTGGGTTAGTTAGGAATCAAAGAAGCCTAAATAACTGAGGAAACTTACAGTGTTCATGAACTGGGAGATTCAACAGATTAATGATGTAGGATCTTTTCAAATTGATCACAGGTTTTAGGCAGTTTTCAGCAAAATCTCAGAAAAGTTTTTGTAAACATAGACAAACTTACTCTAAAAATTATATTGATCGGCCTGGGCCATATAATTTTTTTTTTAATCTTGAAAAATAAAGAAAATAGGAGTGATTATTCAGTATTAATTTTTATTGTGTATGTACAGGAATCAAGACAGTGTGATATTGGTGGAGACATAAACACACAGATTGGTAGAACAGAATAGATAAACCAAAAATAGATCTTTAACAATAAGCCCAACTGATTTTTGACAAAGATATATAAATAGTTTAATGGAGGAAGGATAATTTTTTAACAAATGGTAATGGATCAATTAGACATTCACAGGCAAATAAAACTTCAGTCTAAGCCTGACAGCTTATACAAATACTAACTCAAAATGGATTACAGACAAACTTAAAACACACAAAAATTTTTTAGGAAATATAAGAGGAAAGGAAATTTTTGGAATCTTGGACTAAGTAGCTCTTAGGCTTGATATCAACGTATGACCTATAAGATGAAAAACTGGTGAATTAGAGCACATCAAATCTGTGAAGACTGGCAGAAATGGCTGTTTTGTCAAATGCACAGAAACCAATGCAGAGAGCTCTCAGGATTCCCGACCTTTAGATCAGGCTCAAAAATTACCCACCTTATTCCTGCTTTGGAGAAAGGAGTGTCCCTGGAAAGCTGTAAGCCCAGGACTGCTCATCACAAACTTTTCCTACTTAAACCCCCGTCACCGCACGCTCTTTTGACAGTCTAAAATTCTTTCTAATGAGGTTATACCTTAAATAGGATTTACTTTCTCAGAACGAGCTCAAAGGAAGATATGCCCTCAGGTCAGACACACTGAAATTCCCGTGTGGATCTTGCATGCGCAGTATCAGGTGCCACGAACCGAGGTTCCGCTGCGGCCAATTGTCTTCCGATGGGAGTCACTTCCTCAGCGAGCCTGCAAACATGATAACTGACTCCATTTAAATCCACTTTTTAATTATTAATGCACTCATTTTCCTTTTAAAGCTTTCTTAGTATGAGTTCTTTTAGTTTTTGCTGCCTAAAATGTCAACCAGAATTTGCCTTAACAGGGAAGACGTGTTAAGGGAGCGGTTCCCACACCTTAAGGTCACGCTGAGGAGAAAACAGCACTTAGATGGGAAGAAAGCATTTCCTACTGGGATCACCTGCATTTCAACAAACGGGTGAATCCAAAACTTGGCAACATCAGTTAGAGAAAAATAAGTGCACAGGTTTAAACCTGCTTACCTTAACTGTCCTATCGCTCCTCAATAGGGCAGGGGACCACCCGGGATTGTAGACCAAAGGTTCCCACCAGAGAACGCAGCTCCATGCATTTTCTCAATTGTTCCCCTTTGATATTCAGGTTTTTACACAGTTTTGCCAACCATATGAACTTGAGTTATTTAGTAATTATATATGTCATTCGGGGAAGGCAATGGCACCCCACCCCAGTACTCTTGCCTGGAAAATCCAATGGACGGAGGAGCCTGGTGGGCTGCAGTCCATGGGGTTGCTAACAGTCGGACAGACTGAGCAACTTCACTTTCACTTTTCTCTTTCATGCATTGGAGAAGGAAATGGCAACCCACTCCAGTGTTCTTGCCTGGAGAATCCCAGGGATGGGGGAGCCTGGTGGGCTGCCGTCTATGGGGTCACACAAAGTCAGACACGAATGAAATGACTTAGCAGCATATATGTCATTAACATTACCATTTTTTATTTCCTTTTCATCCAGAGTAGATTTTAACCAAACATCCAGAATTATTATGCTAGGAAATCCTATAAAACACTCTCTCAGTTGCCGTTGTAAGTAATAAAGTTACAGAAATATGAAAAAAAAAAGTGCTTTTGTCGGTGTTTTAAGAAGTTAAAGAAATTTTTATTAATAATGTTTGATACAGTCAAAGATGATACACTAAAGAGCTCATCTTAACCACCTGGAGAGACACTGAACTGTTACTGCACTAACATCAACAGACCCAGAGAAGAACCAGTGAGCGTATAGCAGATTCATTTACATAAATTCAGTTAATGAAACAACATTAATTTGTACTATGACTTTTCATAGTTTTCAAAAACAAATTTGAATATCTAATGGTAAAGAACAGTTCTATCTATTTTTCATAGGTATCAGAAAATTAAAGCATCAGAATGTATCATGAATTACATTTATTAAATCTGATTGGCAACACTTGAATTATTACCTTCAAGATATTGTATCTTATGATTTATGTATAATAGTTGCTCCATAAATGTTGTTCGAATTGAATTCCTATAAGACCAATCAGAAAATCAAGGAAGGTATCATCAGCATAACATAGAGAACAAATCAGATTTTCAAATAAAGGAACAAGGCTTCACAGGTGGCCCAGGTGGGAAAGACCCTGCATGCCAGTGCAGGAGACCCGGGAGACACAGGTCTGATCCCTGGGTTGGGACGCCATGCAGGAGGAAATGGCAACTTACACCAGTATTCTTGCCTGGAGAATCCCAGGGATGGGGGAGCCTGGTGGGCTGCCGTCTATGGGGTCACACAGAGTTGGACACGACTGAAGTGACTTAGCAGCAGCAACCAGTATTCTTGCCCAGGAAATCCCATGGACAGACGAGCCTCGTGGGCTACAGTCCAGGGGGTCACAAACATCAAGACTGAGCAACTGAGCGCAATCACAGGATCGAATTACAGAATAAAGACGGTACCCATCCAGCCGAAGAGCAGCGCAGGCTAGACCGCCAGACTGGAAGTCGCTCCAGAACAGATCTTGCCAATGGGGGGAAACTGACCTAGAGGGTCAAGAGGGTCCCCTTAGCCTCCAAACTCTATTTCTGCAGCCTCACCCTAGACAGGGTGTCCCTCAGAGCCTGGTGGACCTGCTTGTTCCTCAGGGTAATGTTCCCTTGGTATCTCTAATTTTTCTTGAAGAGATCTCTAGTCTTTCCCATTCTGTTCTTTTCCTCTGTTTCTTTGTTTAGTCACCTGGATGTGTCCAGCTCTTCTGTGACCCCATAGACTGTGGCCTGCCAGGCTTCTCTTACCATGTGACTTCCCAGGCAAGAATACAAGAGTGTGTTGCCGTTTCTTCTCCAGGAGATCTTCCCAACCCGGGAATTGAACTTGTGTCTCCTGTCTCCTGTACTGGCAGAAGGATTCCTCACCACTGTGCCACCTAGGAAGGCTTGAAGTTATATAGGAAGGTTTTCAACTGTCAAGCGAAGTATTCTTTATAACACTCTTGCTAATTTCTAGCTTTTGTACATTTTTAATCGAGAATGTGAACTCTATAGGTCTTCCTTGGTGGCTGAGTGGCCAAGAAAACAACCCACCTACAATGCAGGAGAAGCGAGTTTGATCTCTGGGTCAGGAAGACCCCCTGCAGATGGAAATGGCAACCCACTCCGGTACCCTTGCCTGGGGAATCCCGCGGACAGAGGAGCCTCGCAGGCTACAGCCCAGAGGGCTGCAAGGAGCCAGGCAAGGCTGAGCAATCATGCACACAAGCACCCATAGTTTACCTCTTATGTGTGAACTCCAAAAAGGAGACCAACTAGTGATTACTTAAAAAATAAACCAGACTCACATATGTAGGAAAAAAACTAGTAGTTCCCAGTGGGGAGAGGGAAGAGGGAAAGGGCAAGATAGGGTTCAGCAATAGGAGGCACAAACCACTATGTATGAAATAAATAAGCTACAATGATAGACTGTACAACACAGAAAAAATAGCCCATATTTTTTAAAAAACAATAAGTTGAGCATAATATTTTAAAAATGTGAACCACTGAGGCTTCCGTGGTGAACCGGTGGTTAGGAATCTGCCTGCCAATGCAGGGAACACAGGTTTGATCCCTGTTCCTTGAAGATGCCTCGTACTTCAGAGGAACTCAGCCTGTGCACTGCAGATACTGACCCCCGAGCACCTGAGCCTGCGATCCACAGTTCACCGATGCCGTCTTCGATGCTTATCCCTTGCTTGGACCTAGGCAAAAAATAAAAAGCTCCCCGTTTTTTCTCCCTTAAAGTTCTCCTTTAGTACCATGGAACTCTCTGCTGTTTAGGGCTTACTTGTCTAAACAAGTCATCTGATGTGGCCAAACTCATTGCCCAGCCGTTGTATTTCGCATAAAGCTGGCTTTAGTTTGTAACACTTCTAGTTGATCAATCACATCGAAGTCACATACTCAGCTAGATGTATTTCACAGAATTTGAACTTTGTTTTGCTTTTTTTCTGTCTAAAATAATAAAATTATGCTTTAAACTGATATTAAGGAAGAAAAGTTTAACTGGAGATATTTCTATCTTTGTTTTACTCAGCCTGTGCACTGCAGATACTGACCCCCGAGCACCTGAGCCTGCGATCCACAGTTCACCGATGCCGTCTTCGATGCTTATCCCTTGCTTGGACCTAGGCAAAAAATAAAAAGCTCCCCGTTTTTTCTCCCTTAAAGTTCTCCTTTAGTACCATGGAACTCTCTGCTGTTTAGGGCTTACTTGTCTAAACAAGTCATCTGATGTGGCCAAACTCATTGCCCAGCCGTTGTATTTCGCATAAAGCTGGCTTTAGTTTGTAACACTTCTAGTTGATCAATCACATCGAAGTCACATACTCAGCTAGATGTATTTCACAGAATTTGAACTTTGTTTTGCTTTTTTTCTGTCTAAAATAATAAAATTATGCTTTAAACTGATATTAAGGAAGAAAAGTTTAACTGGAGATATTTCTATCTTTGTTTTAGCTTAAATTCTATATTCATTAATAGCCTCAAAAGATTCCACAATAGGAAATGCCTGCGATTTTTTTGTGTGTACTTGGAACTTTCTAACACATGAGGAAGCTAAAGTTTTATTCCTATGAAAGTCTTGGCTAATAGAGTTCAAGCACAGGAAACACAGTTTAAAGTCATCATACTGGTGACTTAAAGTTATTGATGGAACTCCTGAACATATTCATTCTGACTTATTCTGGTCCACATGCGCTAAGCAGTCAGAGGCAAGCCGGTCTTAGGCAAGGAGAAACTGTGAGTTCTAAGTCAACACAGTACCTTACAATCTGATCAGAACTACCAATTTACAGCTTCTCCTAAGGAGTAATGGGTCACTTCTCGCAGCTCCACCCCCGACTCAGTACAGTAGGAGCAGACAAGCACACCAGCTCTTACTTTCCCCCTGAATATAGAAGGAACTGGACGAGACTTCTAGTACCCAAACTTGCCCAGCTGTTGTTAATAGCAGGGTTGGATTCCATCTACCTGTCATAGGGCTGGGGTAATAGGGATGGCACACCTCGGTCTCCTGAGACACACCGAAGCAGAGACTGGTTTAGATGAGCACACATTTGGGGTAATTTTGGGTGATTGGTGATGTCCGTCTCCTGCTCTAGTCTGGGCTAGGCTGTGAAGATTGGTTCTTTTATCTAATTAACAGAAACCAGCACAGAGGACTCTCAGGACGTCCCAACTTTTGTCAGATTCAAAAACTACTCATTTAACTTCTATTTTGGAAAAGTGGGAGACAAATCACTCCCAAATGTAAAAATCTAAGTCACCCAGTATTCCTGACAATCTAAAACTCTTCCTAATAATATTATGCCTTAAATTAGAAGCAATCTTCAAATCAAGCTAAAAGGGAAATATGGACTCACATCAGACATAGTAAAAATCAAATGCGCGTCACGCACGTGCAATGTTAGATGCGATGGGAACACGCGTTACGTACATGCAGTGTTAGATGCGATGGGATCGATGTCCCTTTAGGGCCAGTTACCTTCGGGTGGGAGCCACTTCCTCAATGAAACTTCAAACACAGTAAATGACTCCATTTTGATCCCCCTTTTTTATTATTAATGCACTTATTTTCCTTCTGATTTCTGTTAGTTTTTGCTACACAAAATGTCAACCATAATTTAGCTTAACATAGATGACCCTGGCATCTCCTACACCCAATGTCACACTAAGCTGAAAATACCTCTTAGATGGGAGGAAAGAGTTTGCTACTGGGATTACCTACCTTTGAGCAATTTTTGCTTCTAGAACTTGGCAACATCAATTACAGAAAAAATAAACGACATAATTTGAAAGCTTTTCAGTTTATTTATATTCCAAGAAAGAATTAAAGACAATATTATTGATAAAATTTGATACATCTGGAAGACGATACACTGAAAGAGCTCATCCAAAACTCTGGAGTTACGCTGAGCTGTTTGCACACTAAAACCAATTGATACGAAAAAGAACTAGACATGAAGAAGACGTAGTGAGCATTCACATAAGTAGAGTCAAATGGTAAAACACCATTAAGTTGTACTATGACTTTATATAATTTTCAGAAATAATTTGTAACTGTAGTTTTCAAACCTTGAGTATCGAATGGTAAAGAAGGTTACCTATCTATCTTTTCTGGGTATCATAAACTTCAAGCATAAAAATGTATCATGGATAGAAGTGATAAAATCTTGGAAAATTTTTATTATTGCATTAAGGACTTCATAGCTTATGATTTATATATAATAGTTGCTTCACAATATTGGTTTAATTGCATTCATTTAAGACCAATCAATAGAAAAATCAAGAACAATAGCTTTAGCAGAATATAGAGAATAAATGAAATTTTCAAATAGAAGAAGGTATTGATTTGCAAAATAAGACAGTACCCATCCAGCTGAAAAGCAGCACAAGATAGATTGCTGTGTGGGGAGCTGCTCCAGAACAGACCTTGCCAATGGGGGGAAACTGACCTAGAGGGTCAAGAGGGTCCCCTTAGCCTCCAAACTATTTCTGCAGCCTCACCCTAGACAGGGTGTCCCTCAGAGCCTGGTGGACCTGCTTGTTCCTCAGGGTGTAGATGACAGGGTTCAGCAGCGGGGTCACCACTGTGTTCACGAGGGCAGCCTCCTTGTTGGAGTCCAGCCTGCTCACCTGCTTTGGTTTCACATATATAAACACACAGCTACCGTACATCAGAGAGAGGACGATGAGGTGAGAGGAGCAGGTGGAGAAAGCTTTCTGTCGCTCCTTGGCTGATGGGAGCCGCAGGATTGTGACGACCATGTTGCTGTACGCAATGATGGTTACAATGAGGGAAAGCAGAATGACAAACGAAGTAACAAAGAAGAAATGCATTTCAACAGAGCTGGTGTCGGAGCAGGAGAGATGGATTAAGGAGCCAAGGTCACAGAAGAAATGGGAGATGACGTTGGGGCCACAGAACGATAACTGGGAAACTCTGAGCATCAGACCAGTGATTAAGATGAAAGACAAAGTACAGCACAAGAAAATCAGGAGGAAACTAACCCTCAGGTTCATGATGGAGGCATAGTGCAGAGGCTTGCAGATGGCCAGGTACCGATCCAACGACATCACTGCCATGAGAAAGAAAATCACTGCACCAAGAAATAGAAAGAAGAAGGCTTGTGTGAGACAAGCAGGAAAGGGGATTGTCTGCCTTCCTGAAAGGAAGATGCACAGCAGCTTGGGAATAACTGTGGAGATGAAACAGCATTCGCAGAAGGAGAAAGTGCTCAGCAAAACATACATTGGCGTCTGGAGGCGATGGTCAGCCCAGGTGATGAGGATTATGACCATGTTTCCCACGATAGAGGCCAGGTATGCGAGCAGGTGCACTAGGAAGGGGAGGCTCCGCAAGTGCTGGGCACCAGGAAACGCCTCCAGAACGAACTCCTGGAGGGTAGACTCATTTTTTACCCCCATAGTTCTCTCTGTTTCTCTGTCATCATTCTCTGCCTAATCTGTAAAGCAGAAAACACTATCACTGAAGAATAAAGAATTTAAATAATAGCAACTTTTAAAAAACAAGAATGCAATCAGAAACACTACTTTCAGGTATATTTGTGAATGAGGGGTCATTTTATACTTTGAAAATGTTTTTCAATAAATGATAAATAATAATTTTTAATATGATAATAATAATAATANTAACAAAGAAGAAATGCATTTCAACAGAGCTGGTGTCGGAGCAGGAGAGATGGATTAAGGAGCCAAGGTCACAGAAGAAATGGGAGATGACGTTGGGGCCACAGAACGATAACTGGGAAACTCTGAGCATCAGACCAGTGATTAAGATGAAAGACAAAGTACAGCACAAGAAAATCAGGAGGAAACTAACCCTCAGGTTCATGATGGAGGCATAGTGCAGAGGCTTGCAGATGGCCAGGTACCGATCCAACGACATCACTGCCATGAGAAAGAAAATCACTGCACCAAGAAATAGAAAGAAGAAGGCTTGTGTGAGACAAGCAGGAAAGGGGATTGTCTGCCTTCCTGAAAGGAAGATGCACAGCAGCTTGGGAATAACTGTGGAGATGAAACAGCATTCGCAGAAGGAGAAAGTGCTCAGCAAAACATACATTGGCGTCTGGAGGCGATGGTCAGCCCAGGTGATGAGGATTATGACCATGTTTCCCACGATAGAGGCCAGGTATGCGAGCAGGTGCACTAGGAAGGGGAGGCTCCGCAAGTGCTGGGCACCAGGAAACGCCTCCAGAACGAACTCCTGGAGGGTAGACTCATTTTTTACCCCCATAGTTCTCTCTGTTTCTCTGTCATCATTCTCTGCCTAATCTGTAAAGCAGAAAACACTATCACTGAAGAATAAAGAATTTAAATAATAGCAACTTTTAAAAAACAAGAATGCAATCAGAAACACTACTTTCAGGTATATTTGTGAATGAGGGGTCATTTTATACTTTGAAAATGTTTTTCAATAAATGATAAATAATAATTTTTAATATGATAATAATAATAATAATTTTTAATATGTCACTTAACTTTTTTGGAAAATAATATCTGAGAAAAATAGTCCACAGGTAAGCAACCCAAAAGGTAAACAACACAAAATGAAAATGACTGTTTGCAGACACATACACAATGAACAGTTAGCCATGAAGGCTGTCATCCTGCAGAAAATACATCTCATGGGCTCACAGTGTTCATTTCTATGCTTCAGGTATGACATGCAGTGTAGGAACCCTCCTATGCACTGAACCAAGCCCTTTGAAAATGTAAAGTGTGAAAGAGCCATTTTCTTATTCAGTTCAGTTCAGTTCAGTCGCTCAGTCGTGTCCGACTCTTTGCAGCCCCATGAATCGCAGCACGCCAGGCCTCCCTGTCTATCACCCACTCCTGGAGTTCACTCAGACTCGCGTCCATTGAGTCAGTGATGCCATGCAGCCATCTCATCCTCTGTCGTCCCCTTTTCCTCCTGCCCCCAACCCCTCCCAGCATCAGAGTCTTTTCCAGTGAGTTTAACTCAGATGACCGTTTTCTTATTTCCATGTTCCAAATCAGTTATTTTCCTAGTCTCTTCGGTGTGAGGTCTTTTTTCAAGACCCCAGTGTGAGCAGTAAAGCTAGTTTATTATAACATTATAATGACACAATCTGTGGTTTAAGAGAAACCATATCTAAAATGGGGGGGGGGTGGTTTCATGACTTGTTAATCAGATTCAATGAACACACATTGAATGGGTGAATCGGATTCCCTCACACTCTGCCTACCTAGCAGAATGGAAGTGCTTCATTCTGCAATTAGTCATGGATTACTCATGAACATTCCTTTTCTGGGAATAAATTTTTACATTGGAGGTATTCAGTGTGGCAGAATTAAACCTGTATTTCATTGCAATCACTAGACGAACATTTGTCTTTATTAAAAAAAAAAAAATGCCAAGGCCTAACTAGAAACTTAAGTATATTGATAGAATCATTGGGGAAGGGGTCTGGGCATCTACTGTGAATCAGTGCTTAAGTGAATAAGAAACCATAATTTAATTGTATTTTACTTACTTCCTTTTGGCCAAAACTATTACTTTAACTGGTGGCTCCACCATGCAGGAGACTTGGATTCGATCTCTGGGTCGGGAAGATCCCCTGGCAAAGGGAATGGCTACACACTCCAGTATTCTTGCCTGGAGAATCTCATGTACAGAGGAACCTGGTGGGCTCCAGTCCGTGGTATCGCAAACTATCGGACATGACTGAGGGCCTAGCACTTTTTTTCATTACTTTAACTATGCGTGACCCACATCAGATACTTAAACATAGCCAGTCTCTGGGTAAAACATCTGACCTGTTAGCCTGCAAGTTAGCCCCATGATCAAGTACTCACCTCAAAGCAGTTCACAGGAAACAGTGTGTTTTTGACAATGTGCTTCTTTCTATTCTTGAAACAAAGCAGGCTAATGTAACATTCTCCTAAGCTAATGGAAAAGGGGAAAAACACTCTTAGTTGAGGTATACCTTTACTTGACCTAATACAAAATTAATGGATGCCTTGTGTTCTACATTAGTAGGAAAATATTAGGCTCCATTAAAAAAATAATTTCCAAACTCTGGAGGATTAACAGGCATAGTTTGTTCCACAGCAATCTGACTGATAAATCCTGGACCATTAAGACAATCCAAGCTGCCCCAATCATCCACGAGCACTTTCTGATGTTACTATTTGGAATACCTGGACATATTCATTTCCATTCTACAATGCATCATGAACAACAAACTTTCTTGATTTTGCATCCATCCCGGAAGAGAATCAAAAAGAAGAGACAACAAAGGTCAATTTCCTTGTTTAATGACCCTGTCATCAGTCACTTCCCAATCAACCTGTCACCCCACCAAATATAGGTGAGGATCACAGCAGTCATAAGCGAGAACACATTCAAATGCCCTCGTGATATAATTATCACAGGCTTATTAACCATCACCAGTGAGGACACAGTGGGTCCAAAGGACACACCTCTGGAACTTTAAAATTCATTAGAGGGGATTTTTTTTTTTTTTAATGGGATAGGAACTATAATCAGAACAGAGTCTCAGATGACATTTAATTGCTTCATATTTGGAAATAGGAAATCCAGCTGACATGTATCATAGTTACCCNAGATCCTCTGAAGAAGGGAATGGCTACCCACTCCAGTATTCTTGCCTGGAGAATCCCATGGACAGAGGAGCCTGTGGGCTGCAGTCTCCAGGCTTACAAAGAGTCAGGCGCAACTAAACGACTGACACCCTCACACTTTCTCCACATTGAGCCTTGCATCTCATTCTCCTTGTCTGTATCTTGAAGAAATTCAAAATCCACTTTACAGATTCCTTAAAAAGAGAGAATCTGGACAAGTTAGATATGTCACAGAAAGCAACTAATGTTCCCTTTTCTTCCTGAAAGAGGAAGATGTGTGAAAGAGGAAGACATCTTATTTTTTCAAGACAATTTAGGAGGCCAGCCAAAACATCTTTCAGATAAAAATAGCCAGTGGAAAGAGTCATAACATCATAACATTGGCAGAGGCAGGAAGATGGCTGACAGAGCTGAGTAGACGTCTACCATCTCCTTCCTCAGTAACCAGTATATCCCCAAAGCCTTTCTCACAGCTCTTGAATTCACACAATAAAAGCTCTTTCTCACAATAAAATTTGTTACTTTAAACTCCAATTCTCAGCCTCAGTGTACACATCACATGCAGAAATTTTAGTCTGGAATTCTACTTCACATCAGTAACAACATTCAAATTGGGATTTAGGAGCCCTTGGGAAATGAAGTCATGCATTTTCTTTGAAAAAATTTTGGCAGAGAACTCTGGACATATGGCAGCCAGTGTCATTACAGACCAAAGAAGATAAATATAAGGTTTGTGCAAATAACTAGTATTAATGGTGACCATTGGCTATACCCAGGGCACTGGCCTTGCCTTTACTTCCGGCCCATGTCCTTGCAGCTCCCAGCAAGGGAGCCTGTCCTCACTACTCACTGGCTGAACACACCCTGCTTGGTGACCAAACAGTCTTGTGGGAAACTGTCGCCGAGGCCCCAGATGTGCATGTCGGGAGCATCTGGGCATCGATGCCGTGGGCCAAGCAGGCTTCTGCACGTGGAAAGGTGAGCACATGGTGGGGGAGGCCAGTGTAACAGACGATGACTTGGAGCAGACCTGTCAGCAAAAGGATGCGCTTCAGCATCAGAATGTCTCAGCATCAGCCGGGGCTGGGTTCAGAAGAAGGCCCCTGCTCCTGTCAGCTGATACGGGGTGAGGCAGCAGTGGCATGGCAGATGCTCTGTTACCCACTGAGGGAGGCAAGTCCAGACCTCCTGTCAGAACCCTAAGGAGTCCCAGAGTCAAGTTCCCACCCAGAATTGCAGGCCATGAGGTGGTTGCTTTATTCACTTCTGCTCCTTTCTGGGACTTCAGTGGCCAAGGCCCTGTGAAGCCTGGTTGTGGGATGAAAGAACCTGGGCTTGATTTGGACCATAGAGTTGGTTGTATATCTTAAACTGGGTATTTAAAGGAAGTGTTACTGCTATTACTGTTGCAGTTATTTGTAAACTGTTAATACTGTAAAACATACAAAGTGGTTTTAAAATATGCCAATGTCAATAAGGGCTTCCCTCATAGCTCATATGGTGAAGAATCTGCCTGCAGCATGGGAAACCTGGGTTCAGTCCCTGGGTTGGATTAATAAATAAATGTCAAGAAGTCCATCTACTGATCCAACTACAGACATATAAATTTTCATCACAGTGGGAACTAAAGTTGTAAAGATTTATATTCTACTTATATACAATGTATTCAACATTGGAACAATTTTATTGAGTCATTTTAAGTAATTTTTCTTACCATTATGACCGTTATGTACATATGTGTACTTCAAAACTCAATATAGTGACTAAGTCACATCTATCTCTGAACCAATTTGATATTCTTAATATTTGTGAATTTTACTCTCCATCCCCTTGCACTCATCACAAGCAGATACTTACAACCACATTTTCCCAACTTTGAGATTCCACGTGCATCAAACGTAATTACGTATGTTGGATTCTTCGTCAACATTTGTTGAATGCAACTGGCCTAAAACAAGTGAGGGGGACTTCCCTGGCGGCCCAGTTGTTAGGTACCCACCTGCCAATGCCGGGGACACAGGTCCGATATCTGATCCGGAAGACCCCACATGCTGTGGGGCAGCCAGCTCACGTGCCACAGCTAGTGAGCCTGCACTCTAGGGCACGCGAGCTGCCACTGCTGAGCTCATGTGCCACAGCTACTGATGCCCGCACTCTAGGGCATGTGAGCTGCAAGTGCTGAGCTCACGTGCCACAGCTAGTGAGCCTGCACTCTAGGGCACGCGAGCTGCCACTGCTGAGCTCACGGGCCACAGCTAGCGAGCCTGCACTCTAGGGCATGTGAGCTGCAAGTGCTGAGCTCACGTGCCACAGCTACTGATGCCTGCTCTCTAGGGCACGTGAGCTGCAACTGCTGACCTCACGGGCCACAGCTCGCGACCCTGCACACGCTAGAGCTCATGCTCTGCAACAGCCACAACCAGAGAGCAGCCCCCATTCGCCATAACTAGAGAGCGTCTGCATGAAGCAGTGAAGACCCAGCATAGCCAAAAATAAAAACAAAGTGATTTCAAAAACTAATGAATGGAAGAATGTCCAGGAAGATTTTTCATCTCAATATAAAGAAGAATATTAGTAATTTCAAATAGTGGACATTCGTAAGACGAGCTAGTCCCTATCATAAGAAGAAGTAAGCAGAACCTTAAGAAACATATTTGCAAGTCTATATAGGAGAGTCCGGAAATAGGAGGGAGATTGCATTAGGTGGAAAAGGTGGATTTGCCCTCCGAGAGTCTGCAGTTCTGTTTCTGTAATCACACCCTGGTCAGGGCATCCCTCAGAGCCTGGCAGGCCTGCTTGCTCCTCAGGGTGCAGGTGACAGGGTTCAGCAGCAGGGTCACCTCTGTGTTCGCAAGGGCAGCCTCCTTGTTGGAGTCCAGGTGATTTGTTCCCTTTGGTTTCATGTATATAAAGACACAGCTGCCGTACATCAGAGAGAGGAGGAGGAGGTGAGAGGAGCAGGTGGAGAACGCTTTCTGTCGCTCCTTGACTGATGGGAGATGCATGACTGTGACGACCATGTTGCTGTATGCAATGATGGTTATAATGAAGGAAGCTGAAAGGATAAACAAAGCAAGGCCAAAGGTCAACATTGCAATAGACCTGATGTCAGAACAAGAGATATTAATCAAGGGCCCCAAATCACAGAAGAAGTGAGGAATGACATGGGAGCCACAGAAGGATAACTGAGAAAGCTTTGTAACTGGAACCACCATGAGGGAGAACCCCAAAACTAGGCAGGCAGTGACCGGAAGGGAACACATCCTTGGGTTCATGACGGTTGGATAATAAAGAGGCTTGCAAATGGCCACGTACTGATCCAACAATAATATAGCCATTAGGAGGAAAACAGTCGCTCCCAGGAAAAGAAAGACAAAGGCCTGTGTGATGCAGGCAGCAAAGGACATTTTTTGCCTCCCCAGCAGAAAGATGGCCAGCAATTAGGAATAACAGTGGTTGTAAAACAGCATTCTAAAAAGGAAAAACTGCTGAGGAAGAAGTACATGGGTGTCTGGAGGTGGTGGTCAGCCCAGGTGATGGTGATGACGAGCGCATTTCCTGTGACGGAGGCCAGATACATCAGCCGGTGCGCCGGGAAGAGGGCCTTCCCCAGGTGCTGGGCGGCAGGAAGCCCCTCGAGCGTGAATTCCGGACCTGCTGTCCCGTTCCTTGCATCCCCCATTCATGACTTTCCCGTTTCCTCAATAGACTCTGCGTTACACGGTGTCATGACTAAGGGATGAGGAGCCTTGCTTCATTACATATGTAAAATAATGTAGGCATGGTGACTAGATGTGTTTATCATTTTAAACATTATATTTCATGTATAGTTTTTGTCCACTAATAAGTAAATATAAGTGATTTCTATCTTTGATTATGTTTATGGAGACACAGCCTAAAATCTTGGGTAAACGAGAACTGCATGTAGCTACAAGTTTTCAGGAAATCATTTTAACAGTGCTGGTCATTTTCCTAAATAGTCTACTGCCAAGCAGACAAAAGTCCTTTTAGTTGTGTGTCTACTTACGCAACATATCCCTGGTAAGATAGCTCTCATACCATGCGTCTACAAGGTGAATATGGCAAAAGGAAACTTATAGCCTTAAAAAAACTTACGATGATGGAGTCTGTCACTGCACAAAAAAATATCCCCCTTGACGGACTTAGGGTTTGACATCTGTATTTACAGCATCACTTGCAAGAAAATTTCTGGGGGTCAGAGTTTCAGCTTTCTAAAGTGAGTCAGGTTAGAAGAGCTGACAGGCAGACTCTGATCAGAATGTTGGAGATCCAGCCAAGGCCAGTTTCTACAAAGCCTGAGACTAGCTAGTAAAGGAGGAGAACTTTTCCTTTGCCCTGTGCAGGCTTCTCGGGGATGCTATGGTACAGAGCTCACCTGCCAGTGCAGGGAGTGTGAGAGACGCAGATTTCCTGCATCCCTGAATCAGGAAGACCCTCTGGAGGAGGGCACGGCAACCCTAGGGAATCCCATGGACAGTGAAGCCTTGCAGGGTCGCAAAGAGTCAGACACAACGGAAGCGGCTTAACACATACGGCGCTCAGTCTAGGGGAGAATCAGTGTCTCCTGACCCTTTCAGTTTATATATTTGGGGAAACTTGGGCTTCCCTGGTGGCTGGCTCACAGGGTAAAAATAAATGAATAAATAAATCTGCCTGCAACGCACACCCAGATTTGATCCCTCGGTTGGGAAGATCTCTGGAGAAGGACATGGCAACCCACTGCAGTATTCTTGCCTGAAGAATTCCATGGATAGAGGAGTCTGGCAGGCTACAGTCCGTGGGGGTCACAAAGAGTCAAACACGACTGAGTGACTAACACTTTCACTCAGGGTGAGGACCAAAAGGGAGAGCTTGCTTTGATTCCCGCAATTATTTTCCGACTCATTTTTCTCTCCAATTGTCTACCTAAATAAATTAACACCTTTCACTCTTTAATCCATAAATTTCTCTTACATGAGCCTTTCTCACACAGTTAATGTTCATCTTTGATCTCTGAACTAGCCATCTGATACAGCCCAGTATGTTAAATCAGCTTAAACAGAAGCAGACTTTGCTTTGGTTTAAAATAAATAAATAACAAAATCATCCAATCACACTAAGGTCATGTGCTCACCAACAGGCAACTAACAGTAACCAAAGGCTCGTCCGCTACTCTTGTAACAAAGGAAGGTGCTGGTTTAGGCAGAAGGAAGGGAGGAGAGAGAAAGACGGGCATAAAGGAAGCAAGGAAAGAGCGAGAGAGAAGAAAGGAAGGAAGGAAGGAAGAAGAAAGGGAAACACCTCTATTTGAAGTAACCCTAATTTGCCCCAGAGAAGCATTCTTCTTCATATGAATCCAGAGTTTTCCAAAACTGGGATAGACCAAAGTGAGAGTTCCGTGGCAGTCTTTCCTGATGAAATTCTGGGAAAGAAAGAAGAGCATATACTGCCGTTGAGACTCTACTGGAATCTGGGAGTGAGTTCTCCAGGAATTTCAAAAAGCTAGCTCACTTCCCTGCGGGCTCCCAGTTTCCCGGACTCCCGTTCTGCGCCTACCTCAGCCACCGCCAGCAGGAGACGCCGCTTGCTGGGAAACGTTACGGGGCACTGTGGGAGACGGCAGCCTCCTCTCAAACTGGTCCTTGGCACACACACTTCTCTAACAGTCTCGAAAATGACTTGCAGGGCAGGTAAAAGGCATCACCACGCCCCACCTCTCCAGCTTTGGGAAAATGCACACATCTCTGGGAGCAGCGATGAAAGTGAAATGACTTTTCCCAGCTATATTTTAGCACTGACTGTCTCTCGACACCACTTAGGATCCACCAGGACCAGTGGGCACACCTGACCTCATTAGAAGGGGATAGAACAAAACCTTCTAGAGATCAAGGGTGCTCCAGGATCCCTGGTGACTGCTAATTGGGCGTTGTTGGAAATACAGAATTATAGCACACACATTAGAGTTAGTCTTTCATTATGTATGCAAACATAACAATATTGACTCACAAAGGTCTGGATTTTCCTCCATGAAAATCTTCAGTGGTGGACTACATATAATCCTCCTGGAGTTGATAAAGTCCCATTGCATTATGTTACTAAGGTGGAGTTGTAAAGTCAAATGGAGAATTTGGATCCATACGTGGCCGTAATAAGGTAAAATTCTCCCTTATTCTGTCAAAGACACCAAATAAAACAAAACATTTCAGTAAGAGCTAGGGTCTCATAACTCGATACCAAAAAATGTCCAGGTTTCAGCTGATAGTAACTAGTCATAACAAGTGGAGAAGGCGATGGCACCCCCTCCAGCGCTCTTGCCTGGAAAATCCCGTGGACAGAGGAGCCTGGTGGGCTGCAGTCCATGGGGTCGCTAAGAGTCAGACACGACTGAGCGACTTCCCTTTCACTTTTCACTTTCATGCATTGGAGAAGGAAATGGCAACCCACTCCAGTGTTCTTGCCTGGAGAGTCCCAGGGACGGGGGAGCCTGGTGGGCTGCCGTCTATGGGGTCGCACAGAGTCGGACACGACTGAAGTGACTTAGCAGTAGTAGCAGCAGTCTTAACAAGAACAAGGACAATTTCAACTCAAAAGAAAAAAAAGGCAATAAAATTAGCACCAATATGAAGATGACAGAGATACTAGAATTACGTGACAAAGACTTTAAAGCGGCATTATGAAAAATGCTTCAACAATAAATTAAAAACATACTTGAAACAATTTTTTAGAAAATTTCAGTCAGGAAATGGAAGGCATAAAGAGTAACCAAATGAAAATTTTGGAACTGAAAAATACAGTAGCTAAAATTTTTAAAAATTCAATGGATGGGCTCAACAGCTCAATGGAAGGGAAAGAGGGGGGAATCAGCAAAATGATAGAACAGTAGAAATTATTCAGTAGGAGCGACAGAAAGAAAATAGACTGAAAAAAATCTAAATACAGCCACATGGGCCTGCGGAACTATTTTCAAAAGATCTAATGATTTTATCTTTGAAGTCTACAAAGATGGGAAAAGGAGTGAGGAACTCTGTACACCAGCAAGGAACAAGTGGACGTCAAACTAGAAGCACAAAGCACTTGCAGTCACTCAGGAGAAATGAAATGCTTCTGTGTGACTCTGACAGAACATGAAACTACTGAAAAAGGAAGACGGTCAAAGTGATAGAGACACACTGTGTTCGTGCATTTGAAAACTAGAGAGGAGAGAGCAAGGTGGCGGCAGAGGAATGCACGGAGCTCGGTTCCCTCCACAAGCACATCAAGAATACATCTATGTGCACAACAAATCTCGGTGAGAAGTACCTGGAAACTAGCGGAAGGACTCCTCTACAACCAAAACTGAAAGAAAGATACGCACATCACTGGGCAGGAGAAGACAGGTGGCACTTGGGGCCTCTGTTCCCGGGAGGGGACTCAGAAGCACTGGGGACGGAGCAGGTCAAGCGCCAGGCTGCGCATCCCAGCCCTGGGGCCCCACGCGGACGAGACGAGCCCTCCCGGCCGCTTGGAGGACCACGGGGAGAGGTGGAGAAGCTAGAGAAGCCCAGACTCAGCTCACGAGGAGTGTGTGCACAATGGCTTGCCACTAGGTGGGCTGGAGAGACATCTGCCCGAGCGGTCCCTCCCCACACGACCCAGCCCAAGCTGAGGAAACACTGGCCAAGCTCACCCCATGTGCTGAATCCGAGGCAGCCGGGGGAAGGCTTAGCCTTGGACCGCAGAGGTGATCCGCTCCCAGAAAAGAGCGTGGACGACAGCGATCGTGGGTGGTGCTCTCAAGCTGGGTAACCAGTAGCCACTAGCTTTGTTCTCATCAGTGGCTACACCAATGTACATTTCCACCAAGTGTGCAAAGGTTCCCTTTTCTCCACATCCTTACCAACATCTCTTATTTGCGTTCTTTTTGATGATAGCCATTTTGACAGGTGTGAGATGATATCTGCTTGTGGTTTTGATTTGCATTTCCCTGATGATTAGCAAGGTGGCCCACCTTTTCATGAGCCTGTTTGTCACCAGCATTTTCCCTTTGGAAAAATGTCTACTCAGTTCTGCCAGTTTATTAATCAGGCTGTTTCATTTTCTAATGTTGAGTTGCATGAGCTGGTTATATATGTTGGATATCAGTTATATCATTTGCAAATATCTTCTTCTACTCAGTAGGTTGTCTTTTCATTTTTTCAATGGTTTCCTCCACTATGCAAAAGTTTTAAAGTTATTTATAAGTTATGTTTATTTTTGTTCCCTTTACTTTTGGAGATGGATCAAGAAACATTGCTACTTATGTCAGAAGAGGGTTTGCCTATGTTTTCCTCTAAGAGTTACATAGTATTCAGTCTTACATTTAGGTCTTTAATCCATTTGGGGCTTATTTTTGTGTATAGTGTTAGAGAATGTTTCAGTTCCATTCTTTTACATTTAGCTGTCCCACTCTCTCAGCGCCACTTACTGAAAAGACTGCCTTTTCTCCATTATAAATTCCCTCTTTTGTTGTAGACCCTTGTTCAATTGCTAAGTTATGTCCAACTCTTTTCAACCCCAGCATGCCAGGCTTCCCTGTCCTTCACTATCTCCCAGAGTTTGCTCAAACTCATGTTCATTGAGTCAGTGATGCTATCCAACTACCTTATCCTCAGTCACTCCCTTCTTCTCCTGCCCTCACTCTTTCCCAGCATTAGGGTCTTTTCTAATGAGTTGGCTCTTTGCATCTGGTGGCCAAAGTATTAGAGCTTCAGCTTCAGCTTCCAATGACTATTCAGGGGTTATTTCCTTTAGAGTTGACTGCTTTGATCTCCTTGCTGCCCAAGGGACTCTTAAGAATCTTCTCCAGCACCACAGTTCAAGAGCATCAGTTTTCTGGTGCTCAGCCTCTCACATCCACGCGTGACCACTGGGAAAACCATAGCCTTGACTACATGGGCCTTTGTCAGGAAGCTGACGTCTCTGCTTCTAATATGCTGCCTGGACCTGTCACGGCTCTTCCTCCAAGGAGAGAGAGTCTTTTAATTTCGTGGCTGCAGTCACCATCCGCAGTGATTTTGGAGCCCAAGAAATAAAATCTGCCACTGTTTCCACTTTTTCCCCATCTATTTGCCATGAGATGATGGAACTGGATGCCATGATCTTAGTTTTCTGAATCTGAGTGTTGAGCCAGCTCTTTCACCCTCCTCTTTCACTCTCACCAAGAGACTCTTTAGTTCCTCTTTGATTTCTGTCATTGGGGTAGTGTCATCTGTGAATCTGAGGTTGTTGATATTTCTCCCAGGAATCTTGATTCCAGCTTGTGAGTCATCCAGCCCTGAATTTTACACGATGTACCATGCATATAAGTTGAAGGAGCAGGGTGACAACATACAGCCTTGACGTACTCCTTTCCCAGTTCTGAACCAGTCTGTTGTTTCACGTCCGGTTCTAACTGCTGTAGATTAAGTGACCGTAAGTGCGTGGACTTAGTTGTGGGCTCTTTATCATATTACACTGATCTGTCTGTTTTTGTGTCAGTACCATAGTCTTTTGATTATTACGGCTTTGTGAAACAGCCTGAGGCCAGGAAGCATGATTTCTCCAGCTCTGTTCTTCCTTCTGAAGATTTTTTTTGGCTAATCTGGGTCTTCGTGTTTCCGTACAAAATTTAAAATTCTTTTTTATAGGTCTGTGGAAAATGCCATTGGTGTTTTGATAAAGATTGCATGAATCTGTAGATGGCCTTAGGTAGTGTGGCCATTTTAACAGTATTGATTCTTCCAGTCCAAGAACATGATACATGTTTCCGTTTGTGTTGTATTCAATTTCTCTCATCAGTGTCTTCTAGTTTTCAGAGTACAGGTCTTTTGCCTCCTTAGGGAGGTTCATTCCCAGGTATTTTATTATTTTTGATGTGATGGTACACATAATCATTTCCTTAATTTTTCTTTCTGATATTTCATTGTTAGTGTATAGAAATACAACAGATTTCTGTATATAGATTTTGTATCCTGCAAATCTATAGAATTCATTGATAAGCTCTAGTTTTCTATTAGTGTCTTCAGGATTTTCTATGTATAGTATCATGTCATCTGCAAACAGTGACAATTTTACTTCTTCCTTTCCAATTTGGATTTATTTTCTTTTTCTTCTCTGATTGCTATGCTATGGATTTCCAAGACTATATTAAAAATAGTGCCAAGTGAAAAAAGAAATGAGAAAAATAAAACAATATCATTTACACAAATTAATAATATATACATACAAAACAAATATATCTTTTCACAAGAACACAAATTTTTTTAATCTATATTAAAATGGTTGTATATGGAAGAGAGAAAGGACTTACTAAAAGGGGATAAAACTTAGTATATTGATAAATAAAAAATGTAACAGTTTTTGCATGGATGAATAATGATAATGCATCATGAACTGAAGAAGGTGTTAACTCTCTGCATTCAAGGAAGAGAAAGAAATAAGGAAAGGAAGAAGGGAAGGAAAGAAGGAAAAGAAAGTCTTTGTTGATTATGCTGCTGCTGCTGCTGCTAAGTCACTTCAGTCGTGTCCAACTCTGTGTGACCCCATAGACGGCAGCCCACCAGGCTCCCCCATCCCTGGGATTCTCCAGGCAAGAATACTAATTCATTACAATTCAGGAAAATGAAGCATTCTAAAAGTCTTCAATTTTCTGACTAGTCGATCATAGTCCGAGTACAAGTGTTTAAACAGGAAAAGAGCACGTAGGAGCCACGAGGGCGGGTCAGCTCGGTGTCACGCCGCCACCATGTTGAGCCTCAGATGCGTGGAATAACGGCATGCCAAAGGCAGGAGGCTTGCCCACCCCTCGAAAGGAACAACGCAAGACAGGACCACAACTTAGTTCTCGAAATGTGACATGGAGCCAGTGTAAAGAAACGTTGTTCTCAGGAGCCCAAATCCCTTCCTCCAAGTACGATTCTCTAGAGAATAGCAGGAGCACTCTAGCCAGGCTGCCAGCTGTGGTGGCTGGTGGATAGAGCTCTCCTCCGAGGAGAGTACTGGGCTCAGCCTAGCTGGCAGTGGTGGACTAAGGCCTAGCCATCCTTCTGGGTTATGTCCTCTTCCAGGAGGAGTGGGCCAGATACCTTTCGCTTGCCTCTGATCAAAGTAATCCCCCCAGCCTCCTTTTCCAAGAGAAGAGCGGTTCTTGGAGTAAATTGAAAAGATAAGCTAAGAATCTGTTTCATGCAATGAAAATTAACTGTGATAGGACTTCTCCAGCCTTACGGAGTGCCCTGTCTCTGTAAACAAATGCCTGCTCCTGCTGCACAGAGCTCTAGGAAATCCACATTTGGGAAAGTGGCTCAGGTATGTTGTCTCTGTTAACTGAGTGGCAGACAGCACTGTACTAATTCAATACATCAGACAAAAGCTAGTAGGATCTAAATCTTGTGTCCTTTGCAGAGGCTAGTGTAGTAGCATTTTCCGAAAACTTTCCAAAAGGTTGCTCTTCCAGGACCATTGGTCAGGTTGGCCAGGAGCTTCAACAGGTTTGCCACTTATTAGCATCTTGTTGTCACGGCCCAGGACAGTACCAGAAGTGGAGTCCACGAGCTATGACACATGGTGGTGGTTCGGAGCTCACGCTCTTTGCTCATGGAGCTTCCTTTCAGAGCCTGTCTCCAACACCCATTCGTTTTGTGGCTTGGCCATGTTACCCGGCCTCTTTCAGCGCTGCTGGGAGCCAGAGACAGGGTGTGGGCTTCATCCCTGGCCAGACACACAGGGGCTCTCACATCAGCTGGCTGCAGTCGCCACAGTGGCGAAAGCAGCGGGGCAGCAGTCACGACTCTGGGCCCTGTGCGACAGGACCTCGCTGGTCGGCTGCAGCTCAGTGGCTCTCACCCAGGGACAACTTTTCTTCCTGCCCGCTCACCTCCCAAGGGGATTTGGCATCTCTAAAGACACGTTTGACTGTCGTAATCTGGGCTTTGTCTACTGGCATCTAGGTGGTAGAGGCTGTGTGTTGCTAAATATCCTACAATGCGGGACAGCCACCACAGCAGTGACCCAGCTCAAACGCCCACAGTGTGGAGGCTGACAAACCCCAGAGAAAAGCGGAAGCCTGCCTGAAACACAGCCACACACCTGCCATCCTGGCTTGGCTCAGAGGCCAGGAATGTGGCTAAGACTGGAGTTCACGCAGCAGCCTCCACAGAGAGGGAGCTGGGCGCACCACGGGCCTGTAGCTCATTTTCATCAGCAGACCCTTCTGCGGTCGCTCGTGCTGGTAGACCCGTCCAATTCCGATCGCTTGCAGGAGGTTTGCTTGAGTCGGGGAAGCCAAAAAGGCAAGGGCTCATGGTCGGTGAGTCATTTTAAAGAAGGAAGTGATATCCTTTTCCCCTGACTGATATTTATTATCAAAGACAAAAAGCAGAGAAAAGGAAAGAAGTGAAATGTCTATCAGTTCCTCTCTGTGACTCTTCAAAGGACTGATAACATGACTTCATAGAAAGGGCTGCCTGCTGGATGCCTGTGGGATCATGAGTTTATCTGCATCAAATCATGAAGACTAATAACTTTAAGAGCTAACACATGTAAGCAAGAACCACTTCTATCAGCTAAGTGAGGTACATTGCTGTTGCGCATGCGTGCTAAGTTGCTTCAGTCATGTCCAACTCTTTGCGACCCTCTGGACCAGAGCCAGACAGGCTCCTCTGTCCATGGGATTCTCCAGGCAAGGATACTGGAGTGGGTTGTGATGCCCTCCTCCAGGGGATCTTCCTGACTCAGGGATTGAACCCGTGTCTTCTGCATTGGCAGGTGGGTCCTTTACCACTGGCGTGCCCTGGGAACCTCTCACATTGGTGCCAGTTCTCACAAAAAGAACAATCTCAGTTGCAAGATCAGTTAAAAAAAAAAAAAGAAGAAGAAGAATCATATGTTCTGAGAAGGCAAACTCCAAGCAAGACACACTCAGCAGGGAAGGATGCGCTATCTGTACCAGAAGGGCTATGGAGAGAAGCATCAGCTGCTCAGACAGATAAGATAACAGAACCTAAGACAGAGGACTCAACTCAGCAGGAAAGTGAAAAGTTTGCCTGAAAACAAAAAATGGACCTGTTTGAATTTAAAGAGCAGGAAAAAAAATTGGGTCTGAAAGAAGATGGGCTTTGGGAGCTGGGAGAGAATTTAGGACAAAAGAAAGGTTGATGATCTATCTCCATCAAGGAACTCCATTTTTTGGCCTTCCCTGGGTAGGGGTGGGGTCCCTCAGGAGCCTGAGGCTTCCTGAGATAAACAGGGTCCACTTTACATCGGGGACCACTGAATGGTTTCTCACTCGTCCGTCCCAGCTGCTTCTCCTCACCAGGTCATCTTCACAGTCAAATCCTCTGCAGGCCCAGTGGCCCCTTTCCGAGTGGTCCCGTGCCACGTAGCCCCACTCACCCTTTCCAGCTAACCACGGCACACATCACTCTGAGACAGGCAGGGGTGAGGAGCTGAGCCATGCAGACTTCCCTGGCCGCTCCTATCCTTGGTGCCCACGCACCAACAGCGACATTTCAGACTCACACAGCGCCTAACGCCTTCGGCTCAAGTTTGCTCATTCCGTCTTGGCCGCATCTCTAGGTTGACTTATTGTCCTCATTGTTCTCACAAGTGAACCAGCGCTCAGCTGGACTGAACGCTCTGCAAGAGCCTGAATGCGAGCCCAGATCTTCTTCCTCCCAGGCCAGGGCTCTTGCTGCACACACACGGCTCTGTGCCCCGGAGGCACCGCCAGGCCACACCTGTGCTGCAGCTCTCTGCACGCTCGTCATTTCACACTCGTCAATACGGGCACTAGTGTCTTCTTAATTACGCTACCAGTTTCCTAAGGATACAAGTCAAGTCTCGTATTTCTGTTTGTCAAATGAGTAATGCTCTGTTAAACACTCAGTAAGTGTCTAAGCATTTAATTTGCTTTTTTACAAAATGTAGAAAATAAGCAACCAAGATGAAAAACACAACATATGTTCTTCGATGTGTGTTGAAAATCAGTGAACACACTAAGGCATTAGTGGCAGTTTTCAAGGCCCGATTCATTGCAAAGTCTCTGAAACCACTGAGGGCTTGAACATGCTACTTGGGTGTCAGAATTCCATTAGAGGTGATTAAACTCAGTCCCTACCAACCTATGTACCAATGCCTCAGTCGGCCTGCTGCTGCTGCTGCTAAGTCGCTTCAGTTGTGTCCAACTCTGTGCGACCCCATAGACGGCAGCCCACCAGGCTCCCCGTCCCTGGGATTCTCCAGGCAAGACCACTGGAGTGGGTTGCCATTTCCTTCTCCAATGCATGAAAATGAAAAGTGAAAGTGAAGTCGCTCAGTCATGTCCGACTCTTAGAGACCCCATGGACTTTAGTCGGCCTATGGTTCATCAGATTCTTGAATTTCATGCCCCACGTCACTGTGCTTCTGTTGAATGCCAACGGGAATACTGGATGAAGAATCATGGACAACTCATTCCTTGTAAATCAACATCAAATTCTACTCTCAGCCTCCATACACAATCGCAAAAAATATGTGTTTCTCTTCAATCCCAAAGATCCAGCTAAATAGTCATGACTTGCTCCTATCATTTTTAATGGGTCATAAAAAAGAGAACCAATCGTTCAGTCCCATTAGACACAGAGGATTTGTCCAGCCGGTAGGATTCTGCAACAATAGGAGGGTAGCACTGCCTTCTTGCAAAGCTGTGTAACCTCTAAAGCCAAACCATAGCAGTAGTCCCCACTCCAGGTCAATGAGGTAGGTCAGGTCCTCATGATCTGAGAACAAAGGAAAGAAAGAATACGAAATTACAGGCATTTTTCTAAATGCCTAGCCCAGATTTTAAAGCTGAAATTTCTACGTTCAAAACAAAGTAGTGATTGCACATGTCACACTCATCAAACTGTATGCCTTATAGGACGCACAGTTTTTGTGTATAAATTATACTTCAACAAAGCTATTGAAACAAAGTGATGATCCTAACAGTATGTTTCGTTACTGAGAAGAAAAGAGAGAAACAAAAACAATAGCAACAGTTTTCATTAGAATCAGAAACTTTTTAAAGTCTAATTGGCTCCGGAGAAAATACTTGGGGAAAGAGAGCAGGAGTAGGTTTCTTAGGAGCAGGTGGTCACCTTTAAGCAGTCCTTCAGTCTGGCAGTTCTCCACGTGCTGTGCGGCCCACGCAGGCTGCCTGCCTCTGTTAAGGTGCCTCTGTTAAGGTCCACACACCTAAATTTTTGGTGTCATTGCAAGATTTACAGTCTGAACCTGGTACAAACAAAAGAAAAAGAAAAAAGGAAAACATTTCCATACAGCTGTCATTCTACAAAACAAGGCGCCTTCTCTTCTCCCGGAGATCTTTTTTTCCCTGCCAGCTTAGTTACGACGTTACTTCGGGGTCAGACCATGAGACCCCACGTACTGGAGGGTCACGTCCAACCACAGTCTTCATGTCAGCCAGGCTAAGGGCCCCAGAACTTGAAGCTCATCCATTCTTTTGGGTAGAAGAGACAAATTTCCCTACTTTCCAGGCCAGAAGCTCACTCATCAGACCCTCCATAGAAAGGTCAATTCTCACTTAAACTGCAGTCTCAAAGGAGAGCTTCAGAAGACACAGGTTAATTTCTGAAGAAGGGGAAAAGCTTCCTGAGAGCTGCCTTGACCTCCTTGTTCCTCAAAGTATAGGTGAGGGGGTTGAGCGTAGGGCTCACCGTGGTGTACAGTACGCCAGCCAACTTGCTCTTCTCCACGCTGTAGCGGGAGACGGGGCTTATGTAGGCGTAGAAGACAGCAGTGTAGTACATGCCCACCACAATAAGGTGGGAAGGGCAGGTGGGAAGGGCCTTCTCCTTCCCCTCCACAGTCCGCATCTTAGGGTGCCGGAGATGATGAAGACATACGACACAATGCGAGGACGATCAGGATGCTGTTCACAGAGGCGGAGCTACAGGAGAGAAGCAACAGAGGAGGGACCTCACAGAAGAAACGGGTGATACCAGTGGGGCCACAGAAGTCCAAGCGCAGCATCAGCCCAGCGTGGATGGCCGTGTTGAAGGCACACAGTGCCCACACACCTGCGGCCAGCGTGCCACAGAACGCCTTGCTCATCGCGGTGCTATAGCGCAGCGGGTGGCAGACGGCCGCGTACCGGTCATAGGCCATGACCGCGAGGAGGAGCAGCTCGGAAGATGCAGCCCAGGTGAGGAAGCAGAGCTGAGCATGCAGCCCCCATAGGAGATGGAGCTCTCCTCTAATGCTAGACCCTCCAGTGCCTTGGGCGTGACTGAAGATGCACAGAGAATATCCATAGCTGCCAAGTTGAAGAGGAAAAAGTACATGGGGGTATGGAGCCCGGGGCTGAAGGTGGCAGCCAAAATGATCAGACTATTTCCCGTGAGTGCCACAGAGGAGAGGGAGAGGAAGCAGCTGAATAAGAGCACACGGCATTCTGGGCGCTCTGAGAAACCCTGCAGGACATTCTTTGTTACCAGAGTCTCGTTACTCACGGTCCTCAGGCTGAAAGGGGCTTCTGGGACTATGAGGTGCATCTCCAACCACAGCTTCGTGTGATTTCAGGGCCAGAGAGAGAAGCAAGAGGTGTCCTAAGGAAAGCTGCTACCCCATTTCATTCATGCCCAACATGATGCACAAGCAACATTAAATAGACGTGTTAAGACTCAGTCCAGATAAAACCAAAAATATAACAATAGGCAAAGGGCAGTACGTTCAGTTCATAAAAATCAGGTAAAAACGTCCAACTGAACTCATGAAGCATCACTCAACCTCAAAGAAATGCATGTTAAATAAATAATCCACTCTTGAGCAACCATGATTTGGCAAAATTAGAAGCGCATGATATTGACTAACATTAGCACAGGTGCCAAGATATAGGCCTCTTACAATTCATAGTTCATTTGAGCCACAGCATTCACTTCTGGGAATTTATCCTAAAGAAATAAGAGGATCTTCAAGTTGTCATTACAGCATTATTTATCAAGTAACCTATACTCTTAAAGAGAGAAGGCAATGGCACCCCACTCCAGTACTCTTGCCTGGAAAATCCCATGGATGGAGGAGCCTGGTAGACTGTAGTCCATGGGGTCGCGAAGAGTCGAACACGACTGAATGACTTCAATTTCACTTTTCACTTTCATGCATTGGAGAAGGAAATGGCAACCCGCTCCAGTGTTCTTGCCTGGAGAATCCCAGGGACAGAGGAGCCTGGTAGGAGGCTGTCTATGGGGTTGCACAGAGTCTGACATGACTGAAGCGATTTAGCAGCAGCAGCAGCAGCAGCATACTCTTAAAGATGGGTCTGTATGATACATTGATATAATATATTGCAGTGTACTTATCAGAATGAAGCTTTAGAATGCTTATGAAATGCTGATGCTTATGAAAATAAATGAAAAAGTTCAAAATAAGTGTGTACAACTTTTGATCATTTTGAGTTTTAAAAAAGCATGTCTGTATATGTACCTGTAGAAAAAAGCAACTGGTGAGAGATAGACTAGAATTTGAACAGTGAGGATGGGTTGCAGTTGATCTCCTGTCCTTGTTTTTGCTGCTATTTTCTGATTTTTCCATTTACTAACCTTTCTTAAAGGCATATGTATCATGGAATTCTCTTTCTAGCAATTCTTCCGTAGCTCCCCATCACTGACAGATGAAAGGCTGCTACTCCTGGATCCACCTCCTCTTCAGCCAGTGTCTTCCCAGTGGTCTCACCGCTCAAAGCCAAAGCTCCAACCACACCCACAACTCCTAGTCTTGTCGAGGCACACCATACCAGGCTTTTGTGGCCTCATTCTTGCAACCCACTCAGCCAGGAATGCCCTCCTTCTCATGAACCAGCTTTTTTACCAGCACCCCACACTTCTCAAATATCCCTTCCCTAGAATACACAGAAGAACTGTACAGAAAAGATCTTCACGACCCAGATAATCATGAGGATGTGATCACTAATCTAGAGCCAGACATCTTGGAATGTGAAGTCAAGTGGGCCTTAGAAAGCATCACTAAGAACAAAGCTAGTGGAGGTGATGGAATTCCCGTTGAGCTGTTTCAAATCCTGGAAGATGATGCTGTGAAAGTGCTGCACTCAATATGCCAGCAAATTTGGAAAACGCAGCAGTGGCCACAGGACTGGAAAAGGTCAGTTTTCATTCCAATTCCAAAGAAAGGCAATGCCAAAGAATGCTCTAACTACCGCACAATTGCACTCATCTCACACGCTAGTAAAGTAATGCTCAAAATTCTCCAAGCCAGGCTTCAGCAATATGTGAACCGTGAACTCCCTGATGTTCAAGCTGGTTTTAGAAAAGGCAGAGGAACCAGAGATCAAATTGCCAACATCCGCTGGATCATGGAAAAAGCAAGAGAGTTCCAGAAAAACATCTATTTCTGCTTTATTGACTATGCCAAAGCCTTTGACTGTGTGGATCACAATAAACTGTGGAAAATTCTGAAAGAGATGGGAATACCAGACCACCTAACCTGCCTCTTGAGAAATCTGTATGCAGGTCAGGAAGCAACAGTTAGAACTGGACATGGAACAACAGACTGGTTCCAAATAGGAAAAGGAGTACGTCAAGGCTGTATATTGTCTCCCTGCTTATTTAANGCACAATTGCACTCATCTCACACGCTAGTAAAGTAATGCTCAAAATTCTCCAAGCCAGGCTTCAGCAATATGTGAACCGTGAACTCCCTGATGTTCAAGCTGGTTTTAGAAAAAGCAGGTTTCAGAGACTACTCCTGTAAGTTCAGCTCAGTTCATTCACTCAGTCGTGTCCGACTCTTCGCGATCCCATGGACCACAGCATGCCAGGCCTCCCCGTCCATCACCAGCTCCCAGAGTCCACTCACACTCATCTCCAGTGAGTCAGTGATGCCATCCAACAAGCTCATCCTCTGTCATGCCCTTCCCCTCCTGCCCTCAATCTTGCCCAGCATCGGGGTCTTTTCAGATGAGTCACCTCTTTGCATCAGGTGGCCAAAGTACTGGAGTTTCAGCTTCAACATCAGTCCTTCCAATGAACCCCCAGGACTGATCTCCTTGAGGATGGACTGGTTGGATCTCCTGCAGCCAAGGGACTCTCAAGAGTCTTGTCCAACATCACAGTTCAAAAGCATCAATTCGTCGGCGCTCAGCTTTCTTTATAGTCCAACTCTCACATGACTACTGGAAAAACCATTGCATTGATGAGATGGAATTTTGTTGGCAAAGTAATTTCTCTGCTTTTTAATATGCTGTCTAGGTGGGTCATAACTTTCCTTCCAAGGAGTAAGCATCTTTTAATTTCATGGCCGCACTCACCATCTGCAGTGATTTTGGAGCCCAAGAAAATAAAGTCTCTCACTGTTTCCACTGTTTCCCCATCTATTTGCCATGAAGTGATGGGACCGGATGCCATGATCTTCATTTTCTGAATGTTGAGCTTTAAGCCAACTTTTTCACTCTCCTCTTTCACTTTCATCAAGAGGTTCTTTAGTTCTTTACAATTTAGGTTAGACTGTGGAGCAATTTATGCCTCAGAGAACAATTAAAAAGTATTTAGTGGAGCTTAATAGTGGGGTGTGAGGCCAAAAGAGGCAGAAAAATTGAACAGATCAGGGAAAGAGACAAAGAAAGCACTGCTAAAACCCTGTCACCCCACCTTAAGAATACACATGCCCAAGGCAGTGCCCCTGCAGAGGGACATCAGAGCGTTCCCCACACTGCAAGTGAAACAGAGATCACACATGTCACAGGCAAGTCAGTCAGATCAATAAAAAATAAGTAATCAAATGACAACTCTGGATGACAAGACATAAATGAGTATCCAGAATTTCATTTTTTAAATTTATTATTTAAAACATAAAATTCTGAAAGAGATGGGAATACCAGACCACCTAACCTGCCTCTTGAGAAATCTGTATGCAGGTCAGGAAGCAACAGTTAGAACTGGACATGGAACAACAGACTGGTTCCAAATAGGAAAAGGAGTATGTCAAGGCTGTAACTGAGCGACTGAACTGAACTGAACTGAATAGAAGAAACAAGGTAAGCAACAGAAGCCGCCTTTGAAAGAGTCCAGGTGTAAGACATAGCATAAAAACGTCAAAGCAACAATTTTTTAAATGTTCAAGGGAACCATGCTTAAAGAATAAAGGAAAGTATGATGAAATGTGTTGTTAATTAGAGAACATCAATAAAAACACAGAAATTCTAAAGTTAAAAAGTACAACCAAAACAAAAATTTCACTACAAGGGATCAGTAGTAGACTTGAGCTCACAGAAGAAATAATCAAAGCACTTAAAGGCAGACTAACAGAGACTATAAAGTCTGAAGAACAAAAGATGAAAAAAGAATAAAGAAAAATGAACAGAACCTCTGAGTAATATTGTTGTTGTTTAGTTGCTAAGTAGTGTCTGACTCTTTCGTGATCCCATGGACTGTAGCCCACCAGGCTCCACTGTCCATGAGATTTTCCAGGCAAGAAGACTTGAGTGGGTTCAGAGGAATATAGGAAACCATTAAACGTACCTACATATACCAGTAAGAACATTCGAAGGAGAGGAGAAAGAGAAATGTACAGAAAAAAATATTCAAAAAAGTAATGGCTGAAGATCCCCAAATTTGATGGAAAATATTAATCTACACATCCAAGAAGCCTGATGAAGTGTAAGAAGGGTAAACACAAAGAGATATACACTCAGACACCTTTTATGGTCAAAATGTTGAAAGGTAAAGAGAAAATGTTGAAAACAGCAAGAGAAAATAACGTGCCATATACAAGGAAACCCCAGTTAACAACTAACTTCCACTAGAAACAACAGAAGCCAGGAGGCAGTGAGATGGAAATTCAAAGTAATGGGGAGGGGGGGACTGTCAATAAAGAATCTTACATCCATTTAATATGGTATATGAAGTGCTAGCCAAAGTAACTAGGCAAAGAAAAGAAACAGAAGGCACCCAAATTTGAAATGAAGAAATAAAATTATCTCTCATCACAGATGACATGATCTTAAATGTAGAAAACTCTAAAGATTCTACACCCTCCCCCAAAATAAAATGTTAGAAAAAATAATTGAATTCAGCAAAGCTGCAGCATACAAAATCAACACACAGGAGCTTCCAGTTCAAGAGAGTGGAGTTAAAGGACATATGCTCACCTCCTCCTGCTAGAGCACCAGACTTGCCACTAGCTGTTGAACCGCCATTGGCAGGAGGATGCGGAAGCCACCGAAAAGAAAAGATAGCAGAAGCCACAGAGAGCTGGTAGGGTGGACGCAGTCGCGATAAAATCAACCCCACACCCTCTGGGTGAGTAACCCACAGACTGGAGAACAGGATCCTGAAGAAATACTCACACTGCTGTGAAGCCCGGGGACCCAACGAAGGGACTGGGACTCCCCAGGGAATGGCCTTGAGAGCCAGAAAGACTTGATTAGGCCTTCCAGGGGACGCAGAGAAACAGAGACTCCGGTCTTGAAGGGCGCAAACAAAACTTTGCACACACCAAGACCCAGAGGAGAGGAGCAGCAACCCCACAGGAGACTGAACGAAAGCTACCTGCCGGTGTTGGAGGGCCTCCTCTGGGGGCGTGAGTGGACGGGGGCTCACCGCAGGAATGGGGGCGCGGAAGGTCCCCCTTGGTGTAAACCCTCTTGGAGTTTGCCATCAACCCTACCATAGAGCCCATAGACGCTAGGACTGGGCCACCTCAGGCCAAACAGCTACAGGGAGGAAGTGCCATCCCGTCCATCAGCAGATAATGGGATTAAAGCTCTACTGAGCAAGACCCTGCCCATGGAGCAAGACCCAGCTTTTCCCATCACCAGTCATCCCATCAAGAAGTTCACACAAGCCTCTTAGCTCCTCTGTCAGAGGGCAGACAGAAGAAGCAAGAAGAAGCACAGTCTCACAGCGGCTAAAACAAAAGCCGTTTTACAGAAAGTTAATCAGGATGAAAAAAGCAGGAAGTTACGTCCCAGAGAAAGGGACAAGATAAAACCCCAGAAAAACAACTAAACGAAGTGAAGAGAGGCAACCTTCCAGAAAAAAAAAACTCAGAATAATGACAATGAAGATGATCCAGGATCTCAGGAAAAGAATGGAGGGAAAGATTGAGAAGATGCAAGAAATATTTACCAAAGGCCTGGAAGAACTAAAGAACCAGCAGAGAGGAATAATACAGCAGAAGGGATCAACAGCAGAGTAACTGAGGCAGGACAGATAAATGACCTGGAGGACAGAATGGTGGAAATCACTGCCACAGGACACAGCATAGGAAAAATAAGGAAATGAAGACAGCCCAGGAGACCTCTGGGATGACATTAAATGCACCATTAATGCAACACTCACATTATAGGTTCCCGACAGCAGAGAGAGAGAGCGGATCTGAGAAAATATTTGAAGAGATAATAGCTGAAAACTTCCTGAGCATGGGAAAGGAAATAGTCAACCAAGTGCAGGNAAAATATTAATCTACACATCCAAGAAGCCTGATGAAGTGTAAGAAGGGTAAACACAAAGAGATATACACTCAGACACCGTTTATGGTCAAAATGTTGAAAGGTAAAGAGAAAATGTTGAAAACAGCAAGAGAAAATAACGTGCCATATACAAGGAAACCCCAGTTAACAACTAACTTCCACTAGAAACAACAGAAGCCAGGAGGCAGTGAGATGGAAATTCAAAGTAATGGGGAGGGGGGGACTGTCAATAAAGAATCTTACATCCATTTAATATGGTATATGAAGTGCTAGCCAAAGTAACTAGGCAAAGAAAAGAAACAGAAGGCACCCAAATTTGAAATGAAGAAATAAAATTATCTCTCATCACAGATGACATGATCTTAAATGTAGAAAACTCTAAAGATTCTACACCCTCCCCCAAAATAAAATGTTAGAAAAAATAATTGAATTCAGCAAAGCTGCAGCATACAAAATCAACACACAGGAGCTTCCAGTTCAAGAGAGTGGAGTTAAAGGACATATGCTCACCTCCTCCTGCTAGAGCACCAGACTTGCCACTAGCTGTTGAACCGCCATTGGCAGGAGGATGCGGAAGCCACCGAAAAGAAAAGATAGCAGAAGCCACAGAGAGCTGGTAGGGTGGACGCAGTCGCGATAAAATCAACCCCACACCCTCTGGGTGAGTAACCCACAGACTGGAGAACAGGATCCTGAAGAAATACTCACACTGCTGTGAAGCCCGGGGACCCAACGAAGGGACTGGGACTCCCCAGGGAATGGCCTTGAGAGCCAGAAAGACTTGATTAGGCCTTCCAGGGGACGCAGAGAAACAGAGACTCCGGTCTTGAAGGGCGCAAACAAAACTTTGCACACACCAAGACCCAGAGGAGAGGAGCAGCAGCCCCACAGGAGACTGAACGAAAGCTACCTGCCGGTGTTGGAGGGCCTCCTCTGGGGGCGTGAGTGGACGGGGGCTCACCGCAGGAATGGGGGCGCGGAAGGTCCCCCTTGGTGTAAACCCTCTTGGAGTTTGCCATCAACCCTACCATAGAGCCCATAGACGCTAGGACTGGGCCACCTCAGGCCAAACAGCTACAGGGAGGAAGTGCCATCCCGTCCATCAGCAGATAATGGGATTAAAGCTCTACTGAGCAAGACCCTGCCCATGGAGCAAGACCCAGCTTTTCCCATCACCAGTCATCCCATCAAGAAGTTCACACAAGCCTCTTAGCTCCTCTGTCAGAGGGCAGACAGAAGAAGCAAGAAGAAGCACAGTCTCACAGCGGCTAAAACAAAAGCCGTTTTACAGAAAGTTAATCAGGATGAAAAAAGCAGGAAGTTACGTCCCAGAGAAAGGGACAAGATAAAACCCCAGAAAAACAACTAAACGAAGTGAAGAGAGGCAACCTTCCAGAAAAAAAAAACTCAGAATAATGACAATGAAGATGATCCAGGATCTCAGGAAAAGAATGGAGGGAAAGATTGAGAAGATGCAAGAAATATTTACCAAAGGCCTGGAAGAACTAAAGAACCAGCAGAGAGGAATAATACAGCAGAAGGGATCAACAGCAGAGTAACTGAGGCAGGACAGATAAATGACCTGGAGGACAGAATGGTGGAAATCACTGCCACAGGACACAGCATAGGAAAAATAAGGAAATGAAGACAGCCCAGGAGACCTCTGGGATGACATTAAATGCACCATTAATGCAACACTCACATTATAGGTTCCCGACAGCAGAGAGAGAGAGCGGATCTGAGAAAATATTTGAAGAGATAATAGCTGAAAACTTCCTGAGCATGGGAAAGGAAATAGTCAACCAAGTGCAGGAAGCACGCAGAGGCCCAGGAAGGGTAAACCCAACAGGCAACACCTGAGAACATAGTAATCAAACCGACAGAAATGAAGGACAGATAAAATATTAAAGGCAACAAGGGGAAAAATGACTAAGAGCATACGAGGGGACTCCCATCAGGCTATCAGCTGATTTCTCAACAGAAACTCTGTAAGCCAGAAGGAAATGGCATAATATATTTAAAGTAATGAAAAGGAAGGGCCTACTACCAAGAATACTCTACCCAGCAAGACTCTCCTTCAGATTTGATGGAGAAATCAAGAGCTTTCCAGACAAAAGTTAAGAGAATTCAGCACCACCCAACCAGCTTTACAACAAATGCTAAAGGAACTCCTCTACACAGAAAACACAAGAGAAGGTAATGACCTGCAGAAAATAAACCCCAAACAATTAAGAAAACAGTGACAGGATCATACATATCAATAATTAAACGTAAATGGATTAAATGCACCTATCAAATGACATAGACTGATTGGGTGGATGAAAAAAAATACATGTATGTACTTCCACTTACCATATCACTCTGCTTGACCGCTCCCCCCGCAAGTCGTGTGCGATTATTCTAAATTGTTAATCATGTTCCCATTATGGCTTGCAATTGTAATTATCTTTTATTTTTGTCTGGCTATTGATTCTGAAACTGATAAACATGATTATATAACTGCTGCTGCTGCTGCTAAGTCACTTCAGTCGTGTCAGACTCTGTGAGACCCCATAGACGGCAGCCCACGAGGCTCCTCCGTCCCTGGGATTCTCCAGGCAAGAACACTGGAGTGGGCTGCCATTTCCTTCTCCAATCCAGGAAAGTGAAAAGTGAAAGGGAAGTCGCTCAGTCATGTCTGACTCGTAGCAACCCTGTGGACTGCAGCCTACCAGGCTCCTCTGCCCATGGGGTTTTCCAGGCAAGAGCACTGGAGTGGGGTGCATTGCCTTCTCCGGATTCTATAACTAGCACTCACTAATACCATTGTATCGTGATTGGGCAACAGAGAAATAATAGAACTCTGTAGCAACAAAACTAGGATCAAAGAGGAAAGCCCGCAATCACTTTTTAAATCTAGATACATATCAGAACTGTGCTGAAATTTTCGAAAAATGCAATGTCCAGATATTGCTTTCCTTCACCAGAGCTCCAGACACGTTTCTAATGCACAGTCACGTTTTAAAACAACTGGACTATATGAGGATCTTTTACTTTTATCTAGTTTGTTTCACTTTTTCTATTTCATATTCAGGGCTCCCCTTTCTTTCAGTTTATGTTCTCCAATTTCTCCATCTCTTCTTTTTTTTTTTAATGTTCTTTCTCAAGCTTTTATCAAGTGTAGTAGAAAGCTTTCCTACACATAGACATGCATCAGTTCAGTTCACTTCAGTCGCTCAGTCGTGTCCGACTCTTTGCAACCCCATGGACTGAAGCATGCCAGGCCTCCATGTCCATCACCAACTCCTGGAGTTCACTCAAACTCATGTCCATTGAGTTGGTGATGCCATCCAACCATCTCATCCTCTGTCATCCCTTTCTCCTCCTGCCCTCAATCTTTCCCAGCATCAGGGTCTTTTCAAATGAGTCAGCTCTCCTCAGGTGGCCAAAGTATTAGAGTTTCAGCTTCTACATCAGTCCTTCCAATGAATATTCAGGACTGATTTCCTTTCTGATGAACTGGCTGAATGTCCTTGCAGTCTAAGGGACTCTTAAGAGTCTTCTCCCACATCACAGTTCAAAAGCATCAATTCTTTGGTGCTCAGCTTTCTTCACAGTCCAACTCTCACATCCATACATGACTACTGAAAAAACCATAGCCTTGACTAGACAGACCTTTGTTGGCAAAGTAATGTCTCTGCTTTTGAATATGCTATCTAGGTTGGTCATAACTTTTCTTCCAAGGAGTAAGCGTCTTAATTTCATGGCTGCAGTCACCATCTGCAGTGATTTTGGAGCCCAAGAAAATAAAGTCTAACACTGTTTCCAGTTTCCCCATCTATTTGCCATGAAGTGATGGGACCAGATGCCATGATCTTTGTTTTCTGAATGTTGAACTTTAAGCCAATTTTCTCACTCTCCTCTTTCAATTTCATCAAGAGGCTCTTTAGTTCTTCTTCAGTTTCTCCCATAAGAGTGGTGTCATCTGCATATCTGAGGTTATTGATATTTCTCCTGGCAATCATGATTCCAGCTTGTGCTTCTTCCAGCCTAGTGTTTCTCATGATGTACTCTATGTATAAGTTAAATAAGCAGGGTGACAATATACAGCCTTAATGTACTCCTTTTCCTATTTGGAACCAGTCTGTTGTTCCATGTCCAGTTCTAACTGTTGCTTTCTGACCTGCACACAGATTTCTCAGGAGGCAGGTCAGGTAGTCTGGTATTTCCATCTCTTGAAGAATTTTCCACAGTTTGTTGGCATAGTCAATAAAGCAGAAATAAATGTTTTTATGGAACTTTCTTGCTTTTTGGATGATCCAGAGGATGTTGGCAATTTGATCTCTGTTCCTCTTCCTTTTTCTAAATCCAGCTTGAACATCTGAAAGTTTGTGATTCATGTATTGTTGAAGCCTGGCTTGGAGAATTAAAGAATTACTTTACTAGTGTGCGAGATGAGTGCAATTGTGTGGTAGTTTGAACATTCTTTGGCATTGCCTTTCTTTGGGACTGGGATGAAAACTGACCTTTTCCAGTCCTGTGACCATTGGTGAGTTTTCCAAATTTGCTGGCATATTGAGTGCAGCACTTTCACAGCATCATCTTTTAGGATTTGAAATAGCTCAACTGGAATGCCATCACCTCCACTAGCTTTGTAACAATGCTTCCTAAGGGCCACTTGACTTCACATTCCAGGATGTCTGGCTCTAGGTGAGTGACCACACCATCATGATCATCTGGGTCATGAAGATATATATTTTAGAAAACTTATGAATTTTTACCTAAGAAAATTATGACATTTTGATTCTACTTGTTTGTCTTAGTATGAATAGAATGCTAGATTTCTAATTAAAAAATAGATATGCAACAAAGGTTTGCTATATAGCATAGGAAACTATAGTCAATATCTTATAATAACCTATGATGGAAAATAATTTCAAAAATAATATATGTGCATTTGTGTAACTGAATCACCTTGCTGTGTACCCAAACCAGTGTGAGTCAACTACACTTCAATAAAATATGTATATTAAAAAAATACAACCACCGAAAAAAGTCAGTACACAAAAATCTGTTGCATGTCCATATAATAATTAGCTATCTAATAAGGAAATTAAGAAAGCAATGTCATTTACCATAGCATCAATAAGAATAAGATACTTTGAAATAAGATTAACCAATGAGATAAAAAACTGGTACACAGAAAACTACAAAAAAAATAGAGACACATAAATGAAATAAACATCTCATGTTAATCTCGTTAAGATGACAGTACTACCCAAAACAATGTATGTATTCAATCCAATCCTTATTAAAATCCTCACGATGTTTTTGTTTGTTTGTTTTTTTACAGAAACAGAAAGTCCATCCCAAAATTCATACGGAATGGCAGAGGACCTGGAATAGCCAAATAATCTTGCAAAAGAAAAATAAAGCTGGAAGCACCACAATTCCTGGTTTAAATTCTTATTCCAAAGCAATCAAAACAGTGTGATACCAGCATATGTTGAAAAGTTATCCTACACCACATACAAAACTTAAATCAGAATGGATCAAGACACATAGGAAACAAGCTTACCGTCACCAAAGGGTCAGTGTGGAGAGGGATGAATCGGGAGGATGGGATAACAGACGCACACTGCTATACGTAACATGAACAACATGGAGTTACTGCTAGCAGAGGAAGCAATACTCTTGTAATAAACTCTAAAGGGAAAGAATTCAAAAAAGAATATAGAGACATACGTATACATGTTTAATCAAGTCACTTCACTGTACCCATGAAACTAAGACAGTATTATAAATCAAAAAATGAAAAAAGAGCATCAAGACCAAAATTCAAGACCTTGAACTGTAAAACTCTTACACGAATACAGCGAAAATCTTCAAGACGTTGGATCTGACGAATGATTTATTGACTATGGCAACAAAAGCGTAGGAGACCAAAGGAAAAATAGAGAGAAACAGATAAAATTAAAGCTTCCGTGTATCAGAGAATCTTTTAACACAGTGAAAAGACAACTCACGAAATGAGAGAATTCTTTACACGCCACATATGATAAGGAATTAATATCCAGAATAAAGAACTCCTACAACTTAACCATTAAAAAAATAACAATGCAATTCAAAGTAGAGCAAAGAGCGTAAACGGAAATTTCTCTCAAGACGTACAGATGGCCAATAAGCACATGAAAACATGTTTAACATCACAATTTTCTTTCCTTTCCTAGCAATTAGAAATCGCTAAGAAAATACAAATGAAAACCACAGTGAAATACCACCTCTCACCTACTAAACCAACTGTTGGTAAAGCTATGGAGAAATCAGAACCCTGTACATTGTTGGTAGAAATGCAAAACGTTGCAGCCACTGTTAAAAACAGTGTAAAACGTTGCAGCCACTGTTAAAAACAGTCGTGATTCCTCAGAAAAGTTAAACACAGAATTACCATACGATCCAGCAACTCCACTTCTGGGTACACACCCCAAAAAACTGAAAGCAGGGACTGGAACAGACATTTTACACCAATGTCCTTAGCAGCATTATTCACAGTAGGCGAGAGGCAAAAGCAACCCAAATGCAACCCATCAACAGCGAATGGATAAACAACATATGGTATCCTGGACTATCATTCAGCCTTCAAAAAAGGAATGAACCGGCACATGCTGCAGCACACGTCAGACACTGTGCTGAGTGAAGCCAGCCAGACACAGAAGGACAAGCATCGCACGATTCACACCCAGGAGGCACCTAGAACACCTCAGGCTGGTAAAAACCAAATAAACGGCTGGCTGCCAGGGGCCATAGCCAGGAGGGAATAGAGAGTCACCGGTTCACAGATACAGAGTTTCCCTTTGGAAAGCTAAAAAAGCTACGGAGAGGGAGGCAAATACCATAACGTGCTTACAGCCACTGACTGTCCACCTGAGGGAGAGCAGCCCTGGGTGTTCACTGGAAGGACTGATGCTGAGGCTGAAACTCCAGTGCTCTGGCCGCCTCATGCGAAGAGCTGACTCATTGGAAAGACTCTGATGCTGGGAGGGATTGGGGGCAGGAGGAGAAGGGGACGACAGAGGATGAGATGGCTGGATGGCATCACTGACTCGATAGACGTGAGTTTGAGTGAACTCCGGGAGTTGGTGATGGACGGGGAGGCCTGGGGTGCTGCAATTCATGGGGTCACAAAGAGTCGGACACAACTGAGCGACTGAACTGAACTTTACACCTAAAAATTATGCAAATGGTAGTAAATTTTATGTTATATGTGTTTTATGACAATAAAAAGAAACTTTTGTAAAATAAAAATTTTTATTATAAATTTAGTTTATGTATTTATACACAATAATAAAAAGAATCATATATCTAGTAAAACTATTTTCCAAAGATGAAGGTGAAATAAAGACATTCACAGAGAGACTTCATAGGTAGCAGGCTAACCCTAAAAGAAACACTAAAACACATTTTTCAGGATGAAGCAAGTGACATCAGACAATAATTTGAAACCACCCATAAAAACCAATAGAACCAGTAGATTTAGTTATATAGGTAATTACAAAATACAGTATAATTCAATACAAGCATATATTTTTTTCCTTTCTTCTTTTAACTAATTTAAAAGACACATGTATTAAATCAGGAACAAGACAAGGGTGCTTGCTTTCAATACTTAGATTCTGTCTTGTGCTGGAGATTCTGGCCAAGGCAGTTAGGCAAGAAAAAAAAATAAAAGGCATTCAGAAAGATAAATAAGAAGCAAAGTATCTCTACTCTCACATGACACAATCTTGAATAAAAGGAATATGTACATACTCACACGCAAAGCCATTTGAATCAATAAACTAGTTCAGCAAGTTTGCAGAATACAAAATAATACACATCAATCAAATGCTTTTCCATAAACTAGCAACGAACAATCTGAAAATAAAATTATAAACCAATTCCATTTACAGTGATGCCAAAAGAGAAAAAATACCTACTAATAACCAAGGAGGCAAGATTACCAAAAACTGTAAGATTATAATAATAGAAATTGAAGACACATAAAAAATGGAAAGATACTCTATGTTCTCAGGTTAAAAGAATTAAAATTGTGAAGATTTATATATATACATATATTTGATAAGGGACTAACTTCCAACTTACACAAAATAATGTACAGATTCAAGGCAATCCCTATCAAAATTGCAATAGGAATTTTCACAGAAATAAAGAAAATAATCCAAAAATTCATATGGAACCACAAACAGCCAAAGCAATCTTGAGAAAGAGGAGCAAATATGGAGGTATTTCTGGTATCAGATTATATTACAGTTTAGTTCAGTTCGGTTGCTCAGTCATGTCCGATTCTTCGCGACCCCATGAATTGCAGCACGCCAGGCCTCCACCAACTCCCGGAGTTCACTCAAACTCATGTCCATCGAGTCGGTGATGCCATCCAGCCATCTCACCCTCTGTCGTCCCCTTCTCCTCTTGCCCCCAATCTCTCCCAGCAGCAGAATCTTTTCCAATGAGTCAACTCTTCACATGCTGTAGCCAAAGTATTGGAGCTTCAGTTTCAGCATCAGTCCTTCCAAAGAACACCCAGGACTGATCTCCTTCAGAATGGACTGGTTGGATCTCCCTGCAGTCCAAGGGACTCTCAAGAGTCTTTTCCAACACCACAGTTCAAAAGCATCAATTCTTTGGCACTTGGCTTTCTTCATAGTCCAACTTTCACATCCACACATGACCACTGGAAAAACCATAGCCTTGACTAGACGGACCTTAGTTGGCAACGTAATGTCTCTGCTTTTGAATATGCTGTCTAGGTTGGTCATAACTTTCCTTCCAAGGAGTAAGTGTCTTTTAATTTTATGGCTGCAGTCACCATCTGCAGTGGTTTTGGAGCCCCCCAAAATAAAGTCTGACACTGTTTCCACTGGTTCCCCATCTATTTCCCATGAAGTGATGGAACCAGATGTCATGATCTTCGTTTTCTGAATGCTGAGCTTTAAGCCAAC
>SJYX01017258.1:410182-457682 GCA_006410675.1 Oreotragus oreotragus
GGCGGAGTCAGAGCTGCGGGAGGGCGGGCCCGGGGCGGGGCGGGGCGGGGCAGGCGGCGGGGACCCGGGCGCTGGGACTGAGGAAGCCGCGGCGCGGGCAGGAGAGGTGCTGAGGGGCGCCGAGGCTCCCCGTGCCGGCTGCGCCCGCGGCCCGCGGCCCTCGCTGCCCGTTGCCATGCCCTCCTACACCGTCACCGTGGCCACCGGCAGCCAGTGGTTCGCGGGCACCGACGACTACATCTACCTGAGCCTCGTGGGCTCCTCGGGCTGCAGCGAGAAGCACCTGCTGGACAAGCCCTTCTACAACGACTTCGAGCGCGGCGCGGTGAGGGCGCGCGGCCGGGACGAGCTGGGGCGGCCGCGGGGCGGGGTGCGGGCGCGTCCAGGGCCCATCGGGGTGGCTGGGACCCAAGCTCGGGGCCGAGGGTCTCTAAGAGAATCCTTAACTGGGCAAGTGCTGTGACCATGACTCGCGCCCACTTCGTGGGACTCCGTAGACGGCACCTCAGCAGTGGGGAGAATGAGGAGGGCTCGGGATCCAGAGACCTGAGCTCCACCAGCGCCTGATCACTAGCTCGCTCCGCCCGCATCCCGGGCGTCAGTTTCCCCAGACCTGAAGGGCAAGTCTAGGAGTCCCAGCTTCGAGTTGGTCTAGAAGTCCCAGCCGGTGGTGAGTGTGGCACTAGCTGACGTCTCCACACCTGGGCAGCTCACATTCCCAGGCCAGGTTCCCAGAGGGACGCAGAGCGAAGGAACGAGAGAAGACTTTTGCAAACCTGGAGGTCCTCACTGGCTTCCAGTAGAGGGTACACCGGGGAACACTTACCCCCAGGCTGTGAGTGTTCAGAGGAGGAAGAGGGAGGAGAGCTTCTCCTTTCCCCACCTCACCAGAGACCCTGGTGCCCTGGGATTACAGGGAGCAGAGGGACCCTGTGTTGACTGCACCTCCAACCTGCGGTGCCGCGGGCTGCACTGAGGTTTCATTCAGAAGCGGATTCCCAGTGCTGACCTGGGAGTGAATTCTAGCCTGCGGCGTCCTCTGTGAGCACCTCTGTGCTCACAATTGGTCCTAACCAGGTGTTTGGTGCCCAGTCCACTGGGTTTATTAAATGATCATTACTTAACTGCTCATTAGATGTGGTGATAGTCCCAACACACTACAGGTACCCAGAAAATATCTGTTCCCTTCTGTCACTCCCAACTTCTGAGCTGGACCGTAAAGATTTAGATTTCATAAAGCTGTCTTTTTACCTCTTCATTATTTTGTTGAACCAAAAGGAATTACTCGTAGTTGACTATTTTTGACAAACGAAACTGGCAATTTCATATGGTTCAACCAAACACTTGGGTAATATTCGTGAAGCGTGTTTCAGGTCTGCAGAGCCTAGAGTCAGCCAGTAATAGTCCACTCCTTTTCCAGACTGGAAGCTGAGAACGGGCTTGATTCCTACCTAGGAGCCTCAGAACCTCACTCGCTAAGTCCAGCTGACACTTAGCCAAGTTCAGCATGCTTAGGCGGCTAGAGGGCACCTTTGGGAAGAGTTAGGCACTGAGTATACCAACAACCTCCTGTTGTTTCGTTTCCCCAACCAGGGGCCTGGCTGAGAGGATGGTGGGGCCGGAGGGCTAATGAGTCATCCATTTGGGGTGATGATACCCTCAGCTATTTCTGAAGCACCATCATTTCTTTCCATCATTTTGCGGATTCCACCAACATGTGAGGGGGACAGGATGTAGACTGCTTGATCTTTATAATCTGTCTTCAGGGCGTCCATTCTCCTTCATACACTACGCATCGGTGTGTTCATGCTGATCAGCATGGGGCGCCTGGGTGTGGCTTCTCAGAGGGGAGATAAGGATGTGACCGTAACACGGGTGTTGGAAGAGAGATGAAAGCATCCCTCTGTTCATTATTGCCCCACCCTGAGAATTCATTCAAATGACATTGTGATTAAACATCTCGGTGAGAGTCCCAGAAGCAAATTTCAGGAGAGATTTGCGTATCACATTTCCATGGGGGTGAGGGGGGCACTTCAGGAAGGGCACTGCAGGGGACTTGCTGTCTCCAAAGGCTCTTTGAAAAACATCAGCTTTTGAGAAAGTTCCCGTTGATGCAAAGTTACTCCACACTAGGTCTTGCACAGCCCAGAGCTACTTCCTCATTCTCCAGCCAATGTCTCTTTAAGGACAATCTGTCCCTTGTGGGTAAAGGTGAGGGAGAAATCTTAGAGGAAAGACTTGTGGAGAAGATAATGGTATCCCATTTAACCTGAAAAGCGTTGCAGTCATTATAGATAATCACAGTAATGGTAACAACAATAAAGACATTTTCCAGGCAACCAATTCAGACATTTCCAGGTCTTTGTCAGGTCAGCACAGCACTCCCCTCACTCAAAATTCAGTCCCTGTAATGAACAGGACTGCTTTTTTTCCCCTTGCAATAAATTCAGTCACAAATCACTGGTTATTCCCATCAGAGTTCTGCAGAGTGATTCAGGACTGGCATGGGAATCAGAGTCCTTCACAGGTGAGATTCTCCTGTCAAGGCAAATTTAGCAAGTTGGTGTTTCTTTGACTCTGTCCATTTAAAGTAATTCAAGTCCAGGAGGGATGACTTTCACAGATCCGAAGACTTCTGGGAAATCTTTACCTGAGCCTTTTTCATCCCTGGCAGCACTTTTAGGAAAGCAAAAGGCCATAGGGTGTGTTTAGTATATCTCCTTGGATGTAGTCAGTAAGTGTGAACAAGTCTTACAGCTTTACTTCTTAAATATTTTCAGCGAATATTCTTACAGTATGTTCATGAAGAATCTATTGTAGAATACTGCCTTCCGAGAAAGACTATATTACTGAAGAATAAGGGCTTCCCTGTGGGCTCAGAGGGTAAAGAATCTGCCTGCAGTTCAGGAGACTCGGGTTCAATCCCGGGGGAGGGGTGGGGGAGCGCCTCTGGAGAAGGAAACGGCAACCCCTCGTATTCTTGCCTGGGAGCCGTGAAGGAAAAGTGTTTCCTTCTGACCCTGTCCACCCTTCACCTGCCCCCTCTGCGCCATCTATTCCCTGCGTCCTGCCTCTTCTTCCGCCTCCTTGTCCTTCCTCTGCTCCGTTCTCCTCACAGTTCCCCATGCCCGGAATCTCTGTCATCTTTTCTGCTCCAGTTTCTCCCTTCTGCTGTCTCCTAGATTCCCCCAGCTCCCCAATTCTTTGCTTCTTTAATCTCCCTAACCGCTGCACCTTCTCTCCCTCTCTCTGCCCTAGCCTCTCCCTTGTCCACCCCTTAATCACCTCCCTCTCCCTCTTTCTCTGCTCCACAGCCCCCTCCTCTCCCTTCCCACCCCCCATCGGCCCCTCGTTAGCCCCCTCCACAACAGGCAGTCCAGGCTGGACCACATCATGACTCTCTGTCCTTGCTGTAGCAGGAATCTGGGGCAGAGACAAATGGAACCTTTCTTTAAATGCCAATATAAAGNTCACCTCCCTCTCCCTCTTTCTCTGCTCCACAGCCCCCTCCTCTCCCTTCCCACCCCCCATCGGCCCCTCGTTAGCCCCCTCCACAACAGGCAGTCCAGGCTGGACCACATCATGACTCTCTGTCCTTGCTGTAGCAGGAATCTGGGGCAGAGACAAATGGAACCTTTCTTTAAATGCCAATATAAAGATCAAAACAAAAACTGACCAACTAACCCTTTGCTGAAATATTCCAAAGCCTTAGAGCTGTGTGTCCAGTGTTGAGAGCAACTGGATGAAATCAGCAAGCTGGCCCTTCTGAGAAAGGAGGCTAGTGAGCATCAGGTTTCCCTGCCTCCATGCCTCCCTCCAGTGCCTGACTGCTGCACCCACCACTCCTGCCCCAGGAACTCCATGCATCAGGCTCCCCCTCCCACATGTGAATTCCTCACCTCCTTTCTCCACACTCAGAATGCCCTGCTCGTTCCCCTTCTCCACTCAGCTCACCTCCAAAATCTTACCAAGTCCTAAGAGCTGCCTCAAATGCCATCTCATAGGAAGCTTTTCCATGTCCTCCACCCCACTCCACATCACCTTCATACTCCATGGAGGGCTCGAACCCAGTCTCAAAGCCAGGTCACCTGGCTCCCAGACCAAGGCTTTTCCCACGATGCGACCATCGGGAGAAGTGGGAGGAACCCAGACTGGGCCATCACACAGGTATGGGTTCTGATCATGGGGCCACCAGTTACCTACTAGCATGGTAGCTGCCTGGCCTCAGCCTGAGCCTCAGTTTCCAGCTATAAAATGAGATGACCATCCGCTCGGCCACATACACGTCCTGTATTTACTGTGTGTCATGCCAACCACCGCTGGCAGTGTAGTCTGTGCAGAATGGACGTGTGATGTTAATGAGTCAGCAAACAGTATCCCTCCAGCACACCGGCCCAGGGATAGGAGGGAGGAAGGTCATTACACCTCCAGCCCTTTGCGCCTTCCTAAGACCCGACTTTCTGTTTGATGCACAGGACCCTGAGATCTCCCCGGAGGCCCCCTCTATCCTCTGTGACTCTCCAGCAGAAACTCCCTCAGAAACCAGTTTCCAGTCACCAGACTTTGTCCCTAGACAGCCCGAGTGAGGGCTGAATTCCTCGGACCCTCGTCCACCTCCTGGGGCACCGCTCCAAAGCCAGGGCCAGCCAGAGACCGGCCAGACGTGCGGCCTGTCCTGCCCCCTCCCCATCAGAGAGCATGTTGAGTCCCTGTGAGTCTGTCCACAGATTCCATCCCAGGCGAAGCTCCAGGGCCTTCCACCAGGTACCTGTAGGGGCCACTGGGGCCGGGGGACCTGAAGGGTCCATTCTCCCGTGACTGCACAGAGGCGGGACAGGCTGACCCAGCTCTCCCTGCCCTCAAAGAAGCTGCTTCGTGTCCTCTTTACCAGTCACTGCCCACGCCGGACGTCTGGCCCTCCCTCCGAGAGCCGCCCTGGAGAGGCTCCGGGCTCCATCCCGCTTCCCTGAGCAAGTCCACGCCAGGTGCTCGTGGCTCTTGTTAACTGACAGTGGCTGTCGTCTCCCCCTCCACCTCAGCCTTCCCGCATCAGCCCCCAGACACCGGCAGCCCCCAGCCCCAGCCCTACGGGGCCACAGGAAAGCCACTTCCCCTGGAGCCAGCACCCGGCGCCCAGGATCCACCGCCCGGCACACGTTCACTTCCCTCTGCTGGGTCTGGGCTGCCGGCAGCAAGGTGTCTGCAGGTCTCACTCGGCCTCAGCTGGGTTCTCAGTGAGCAACAGTTTCCAGCCCATGTGGTGGGTCCCTGACAGGTGAGCCAGCTTATCCGTTCTGCCGGATGCGCCACCCTTCAGGCGAAAGAACCCTCCCGTCCCACGGTGCGTCTCGTGAGAGAGCAGGGGTCACAGACCGGTTCACAGAGAACGGGGCCCCCCAGGCCGGTGGGGCCTTGGGCGGGGAGGGTGCTGTCTGTACTACAGATTGCTGATCCCTGGGGAGAAGGTGGCAGGGCCCAGGTTGGGAGAGGAGCCCCAGTGAGGGGCTGGATGAACAGAGGCTGGGAGGAGGGAGAGGAAAGGACCAGACCGCAGGGAACTAGCAAGGGGCTTCCGCTTTCTGACCATAAGCGTCTCACATCCGCAGCAGCAAAGGCACGCGAACAGCTCCCTGTGCTCGGAGCCAGAGGGTTTGCTGAAAATACCCAACTTCCCACTCTTCCTAAGAAGTCCTCCCAGGGGCGTCCTGGGGTTTGGAGGGCAAGCATGGAGGTGGGGATGCACAGGGTCTGTGCACGATGAACACCCATCCCCTGCACTTATCTCACTATTGCACTGAGGAAAAACCTCAGAGACAGGCGAAATCTGGCTTAGAACGTGCCTCAGATGGCACCAAGTCTGGGGCTTCCCGAACCGGCTGGTCTTCGGAACACCCGATGCAGTGTGTGAGCCCCAGCCTTCTCTCCCAGCCGCACATGTGGAGGGGAGGGCCTCCAGCCCTCTGCCGCCGTGCCAGCTCGTCTTCTGGGGTCAGGAGCCCGGCAGCAGCCCGGGGGGAACCACTTACCCGGTTTTCTTGCCATCGCTGTGGCTCAGGGAGCTGCAGAGGCCCCGGGATGGCGAGAATCTGTGTGGCTGCACCCTCACCGAGCCTCTTCATTCTCACCCAGTTTTCTGCCCCGCTGATAATGAGAGACCTCTGGGAAGGCTGGGACTGGAAGTCCGGCTCCGCCAGGTAGCAGTGGGAGTGGGACTGAGCCTCACTGTCTGCATCTGAGACACAGGTCATGACCTTCCCTCCTCCCAAAGTGCCCGTGGAATCGACAGCAGCATCAGTGAGCCAGTTGCCCCTGTGTGCGAGCATCAGTTTGCCTCACCCAGCCCTATGGGGTAGCAGGGCCAGCAGCCTGCTGCCCCTGTGAGTGGGGTCAGCTGCAGAGGCCCTCACTGAGCCTGGCCTGGAGGAGGGCACTCCCGCCTGGAGCCTCCCCTTCCCCCATCCTGGGCCTTGTGAAGACACCAGGTCTCCCTCCAAGCAGCGCTGCCGCTCACTCACTTCCATCTCCCGAGGGCAGAGTTGGGGGGCTTGGCCATCTCTGTCACCCAGGGCCCAGCACAGAGCCATGCCAAGGGCAGACGCCAGCAGACGTCTCTGCTGAATGAACTGAGGGTGACACGAAGGCTCAGGGGCTCCCAGACTCTGAGTTGCCTTTTCTCCTTCCCAGGTTGATTCCTACGATGTGACAGTGGATGAAGAACTGGGCGACATCCAACTGATCAAAATCGAGAAGCGCAAGTACTGGTTCCATGACGACTGGTACCTGAAGCACGTCACAGTGAAGACGCCCTGTGGGGATTACGTCGAGTTCCCCTGCTACCGCTGGGTATCGGGCGAGGGCGAGCTGGTCCTGAGAGACGGACAAGGTGAGCGGCTCAGGGCCCGTCCACCTCCTGGGCTTCCAGGAGATGAGAGGGTTTGCAGGCCCTCCATCCCCGAAGAACTGTATCCCGGGAATAATAACAACGCCGCCCGTGGCTGAGCACCTGCTCTGTGCCCTGATGCACCTGCAGGAAATATGACTTCCGCTGGGTACTGATAAGTCCCAGGCTCAGAGGGTGGAGTGACAGGCTCCAAGCTCCATCCAGCCACGTCCCCTCTCTGCCATACAGTCCTTCAGGGGAAGGTTATGAGGCCCCCACTTTTGTCAGAGGGTAACCAGGATCTCTAGTAGCACATACTCCTAGGACGTGTCCCTGGACGGACGGTTCTCCAGTTTAGTTCTTGGCTCTTCTCTCTGGGAGGTCACGGTGGGGCCTGGGCTCCTAGGGATCCCACTCAGGCCAGGGAAAGGAAGGGGGTGACCAGGAGCACCTGTGCCCCAGGAGCACCTGTGCCCCAGGAGCGCCTGGGCACCAGGAGCGCCTGGGCACCAGCTCGGAGGAATCATGGGCAGGGCTCATGCTCAGTGCTCACCAGTCATTAAGCCTGAAGTCTCACTTTTTCGTTGAAAGAGAGAAGAACCTAAAATGTGCCCTCTTAAGCAAGACCCTCAAATGTGCAGACCCCAGTCTGACACTTCCTCACGAGGCCACTCTTGGTAAGAGATACACAGCTGGCTTTGTTGGAGGTGGAGGAGAGAGAAGCAGATGATGGGGTCAGCTCAGGCCTCTTCCCCTCTGAACAGTGCGCCTCCCCACTCCCTCACCAGCCTCCTAGCATGATTCAAATCCGTGCCTGGTGCTCTTAAACTCTCAGACCACATCGTGTTGTTTCTGACCTGGGGTTTAACTTAAAAAAGAAAATTTCAGGAGCATTTCTGCACTAAATGATTGGGGCAAGAAAGATTTTCCTCTGTCCTCGTGGCGGGGAAAAGATCGCAGAGGCCATCCTGTCCTTTGGTGGCCGCAGACAGAGCACAGGGCACTTTTCTTCTGCCAAGATTTTTGAGTCGCGGGCTCCGCTGCCTCCTGCCCCCCGTCCACCCATGCTCTCAGCTGTGTGGTCCAGTCCTTCTTCCCACAGACCGCAAATCTCTTTCCAACAAAAAAAATATGGCACATTCAAACTGGGATATTTAGAAGGCATAAGCCAGTGTGGAAGGCCTTAGCTGCTAGTCCTAGTGGGTGGGGGAGGGAAAAAATGCCAGAGCAGTTCCGGAGGAGAGTCCTGCAGCCAGCTACAGCCCTCAGCGGAGGCGCAGACAGTCTGGGCAGACACTGAAGAGAGGTGGGGGAAGAGGGGTCTTCTCCTCACTGTCCCCTGCCCTCCACTCTCTAGCCAGGGTTCCCAGTGCCTTGACCCAGTGTGAAGCCCACTGATGCCCTGGTCAGGGACCCTCAGGGATAGGACAAGAGGAAGAACGGATCTGGAGGGGCACGTGGAAGCCACCCAGCATGTCTCACTGATCCATTCTCTATAGCAATCTTAGTGGCTTTAAACAGCCTTTTGATCTTGCTCACGATCTTAGGGGTCAGGACGTTGGGAAGGGCTTAGCTGGGTGGTTCCTCCGTGAGCCACGGCAGCTGCTGAGCGGGGAGGGCTGGAGAACCCACTTCTAAGACGGTTCTCGCGTGGCTAGAGCTCCAGGGCTCCGCGGTCCCTCGCTCTCCACGTGGCGTCTCGTCTTGAAGGCTGCCCCGTAGAGCTTGGACTTCTCGCGGTTCGGTGGTCTCAGGGGAGTCATGCTTCTTAAGTGGTGTGGACTTCCAAGAGCAAGCATTCCGAGAGTCAGAAGGTGCATGCTGCCGGCTTCTTCACACCTGACTCTGGAAACCGGCCCCGTGTAACGCCTGCCGTATCCTACTGGCACAGCAGGTTTCCGGGGGAAACCGGGACACTGGATGTTATTTCCGTCCTTCTCTAGGCTCATTTCACACATGTGCTTTCTCCACAGCAAAGCTGGCCTGTGATGACCAAATTCACATTCTCAAGCAGCACAGACGCAAAGAACTGGAAACACGGCAAAAACAGTATCGGTGAGTATCGGTGAGACCAAATATCCAGGGAGCCGTGGTTTCTTCTATTTCAGAGGCATAACTCTGCCCACAGCTTAGGACCCATCAGTGCTGGTATATGATGACCAAAGCACCAGATCCCTTCGATTCTCCTCAACCCCCAAGCTCCACCTTACCACCACTCCAGGCAGAGATGGTGAAAGAGTTATGAAAGATGTGGAATCAACCATATTGACATTTAGAAGGAATGGGATAGCATTCTCTCACTTCCCATTGTAGGAATCACCCCTCACTTTTTATGTCTTCTCATCATACTTAAGTTATAAATATGATACATGATCCATAAGAAAATTGACAGATCTTTAGCAAACAGACCAAGAAAACAGAGCGGACTCAAATGATTAAAACTGGGAAGAAAAGAGGGAACATCAACACCAACCTCACAGAAATCACCATGAACGAAAGGGAAAGCATGGATAGCTATGCACCAGCCTCTTGGGTAACTCAGACGAGGCACTTCCCTGGTGACCCCGCGGTTAAGACTGCATTTCCGATGCAGTGGGCACTGGAACAACCATGCAATGGCACTGAATCATGAAGACATGCTAAACTATGGGTGAGTCTCAAAAACATTATGCCAAATGTTATTTACGAAAGGCTCTATGTTATGTGAATCTGTTCTTGTGAACTGTCCAGAATAGGCAGGTCTATGGACAAACATCAGTAGATTAGTCATCAGCTAGGGCTGAGAGTTGGGAATGGGTCATGGGAAATGACTATCAGTTGGATACAAAGTTTCTTTTGGGGGGTGAAAATCCTCCAAAATTGGATTATGGCGATGGTTGCACAACTCTGAAAATATAAAACCCTTATAACTGGATATTTTTAAGGGATGAATTTCATTGTGTGTAAATCATATCTCAGTATAGCTGCTTTTCACGTTTATTTTCGTCTATGTATTTGGCTGTGCCGGGTCTTTGTTCGGGCACACAGGATCTTTAGCTGCGGCATGCGGACTCTTAGTTGCAGCCTGAGACCCCGACCAGGGACTGGACCCAGGACCTCCGCATGGGGAGTGTGGGCTCTTACCCCGGGGACCACCATCGAAGTCCCTTAGTGCAGCTGTTTCAAAAAATAACACACATGAGCAAGGGTTCACATCTGGAAAGTGATGCTCAATGGGCTGTATGCAGCCTATAATTTAATGGGTCACTGTGGAATTCTGAGTAAGTGGAGCTTTTATTATCTTTCCATTTTTGTGTGCATTTTTAAGTATTTCTTCAGGAGTGAAATTACTAAATCAAATAGTAGAAATTATTAGTATATATTGACAAATTTCAAAAATCTTTCAGCTAGTTTTCAGGATCATTGTGTGGGCATCCACACAATGCTTGCCAAAGCTGAATAGTATCTTTTATTGTTTAACTTCCCTAATATGTGAAAGCATCTCTTAGCTCCTTATTCTTCCCCTACTTCTCAGAGACCCACTCCTGCCCAGTGGTTGAGAAATCCCCACTGAAACCACTGATTCCCCCAGTCTCAAAATTATGTTTAGCTCCTCCTTTCCTTCAAGAATTTACATTTCCATGAAACAGAATGGAAAATGAAAGAGTCATACACATGTGGATATATTTGATACATTATAAATACATTTTGAATATAAATATAATACACATAAATATATTATAGAGGCACTGATGGTAAGTAGTGTGGGGCTATTAAGCATCATACGGAATGGAAGGAAAAAGGCAGAGAAAGAGGAAAAGGAGACTACACTGACCTCTACATCTTGAGTTGGCTTAAATATTAAAGGCAAAACTGTTAGCACTTTTCAACCATAACAGATTCTTCTTCACGACCTCAGGAAAAAAAAGATTTTTCAAATAAGACTCAAAATGCCCTAACCATAAAGGAAAGACTGGTCTCACCTATTTCAAAGTGAGCAAGTCCTGTTCCCTACAAAACAGCAGAAAGAGAGTGAGAAAGCAGTTCACAGAATGATGAACAAGAATTGTTGTTCAGTGTGTACCAAGGATCTCTACAGATCTGCAAGGAGAGGATTGCCAGTTCAGTAAAAAAAAAAAAAGGGCACTTGCCGCCACAGCGCAAAATGTGAACAGCGAGTGTACAAAAAGGTGCTTAGCCTCATTTGTAATCAGAAAAACCAAAAGATCACAACGAATTATTGCTACTACTATACACACACACACAGGCAGAGCTGAAACAGCTTGACAAGGCCCACGTGTCAAAGAAGGCTTGACGGGGTGGGAGGCTCAGGCAGTGCTAACAGGGCTGAAAACGGAAGCACCCTCGCACAACACGGTTTTGTAACATTGATGGAAGTCAGGCTACATCATGATCTGTGGCTCAGCAGTTCTACTCCTGGATCCAAATCCAGGTGTGCAGCTGCACCCGGATACATGTACAGAGATGGCCACAGCAGTGTTATTTCTGAGAGCAAAACAACAGAAACCACCCAATGTCCCTCAGCAGCAGAAGAGATGAGTAAATTAGGATAGCTCTACGCTGCGAGAGAGAGCAATGAAATGCTGGCACCCAGAGCAACACGAACAAGCCTCGCAAACACAGTGCTGAAGAGCAGAAGCCGGCCACGCGTCTGGTCGACTCATGAGGTTTGAAGTTCCATTGTTTAGGGAGACTTGTATGGCAGTAAAACAGTAACTAGTGGCAGGAAGTGATTATTACAAAGTTGAGGTGATTGGGGAGGTTGAAAGGGCGTGTGGGGGGCTACTGGCAACGTTCTGATTCTTGATCTGGATGTTGCTTGCATAGATGTGCGTTTTTCATATGTGAGTATGTGTGTGCATATATATGTATATACACATATGTTTATATATTTTTCTTAGTAAAAAAGTTTTAATGAAACTTTTATGATTTTAGTACCACATATGGGAGAATAAAGGGCTTCCCAGGTGGCACAGTGGTAAAGAATACGCCTGCCAAGGCAGGAGACACAGGAGATGTGGGTTCCATCCCTGGTTCAGGAAGATCACCAAAATGGCAACCCACTCCAGGATTCTTGCCTGGGAAAATACCATGAACGGAGTCTGGTGGGCTACAGTCCACAGGGTCACAAAGAGTCGGACACAACTGAGCGTGCGTGTGCACACGCATACGCACACGCACTCGGGAGAATAATCTCACAATGCATGTGTAATGTTAAGGATCTTGGAATCTGCGACTTGTTGTAGAATATTGTGAGTGAGCCTCTCAGCTCAGGCACCTTATGAGCTTTGAGACCTTTGTGCTTGATGCAGCGCACAGGGCATTGCCCAAGAGCGCCTGGCCACCCGTTCCCGCCCTGAGGGGCTGGTCTTCTCACGCCCCTTCCCTTCCCATTCCAACCACAGTGGAAAGCCCCTACGGCGAGTGCTCCACATGCTGATGGAAGGAAGGAGTCCTGTGCTTTGGTGAGTCAGGCAGCCTCCAGTGGACAGAAGGTTTTATCGGTTCCACACTACTGCAGACCGAGATGTTAACTCTTAGAACAGGCATTTTGTCTTAACCCGATATTTTCCAAAATGCACCCTGGAGCATTGGTCCCCAAACTTTCTCTCCAGGAAAGGGTTCCACGGTAAAACAAGTTTGGGGAACTGTTTATCACATTCTCCTCCTGGAGGTTCACAGTGCGCATAAGCACTGAGAATTCGGAGACATTTTGGGGTAATGATCCCTGGTTGATCTTTTTTAACCCAAGATTTCCCAAGAGAATTTGATGTAGGCCTCCATGTCCTGAAGAAGGAGTGCTCTGTGAAGCTCCTTTGGGAAACACCCCTTCCCCAGGGAGAGGTGGATTCACTGGTGTGTTGGTCTTATAGGGATGGGGCTTTGGCAGGGTCTGGAGAAGCCTGGTGGAGAAGGCAATGGCACCCCACTCCAGTCCTCTTGCCTGGAGAATCCCAGGGACGGAGGAGCCTGGTGGGCTGCAGTTCATGGGGTCGCTGAGAGTCGGACACGACTGAGCGACTTCACTTTGACTTTTCACTTTCATCCATTGGAGAAGGGAAGGGCAACCCACTCCAGCGCTCTTGCCTGGAGGATCCCAGGGACGGCGGAGCCTGGTGGGCTGCCGTCTACGGGGTCGCACAGGGTCGGACACGACTGAAGCGACTCAGCAGCAGCAGAGAAGCCCGCGGGCTACAGTCCATAGGGTCGCGAAGAGTCAGCCATGACCGAGCACAGACGCGCACGGACGCGCAGGGACACGGGCAGAGGGGCCCCTGATGAGATCGTCTGCTCCTTCCGTAGAGCTGATCGTTATTCTTCTTCTTTCTGCTCATCTGCTCTTTTCAGACCTCTCCTCTGTTTCCGTTTAGGAAACACTGAATTTCGCACTGTCTGCATATTCTTAGAGTTCCTCTTTCACATGAACCCTCAGGCTTCCAGATAAGTGTGAAAGTTAACAACTAAGAATAGTCTCCAGTATGTCAGAGGCTGGCAAATTCAGCTGGTTCTCTTCACCCACTCAGCCAAGCTGGAAGATGGGAAAGCCGCACAGTTCATAGCCCGGCGCCCGTGTTCTCTCACTGCGATCGCACGCGTGGCACAGTCTCACACACACGGAGCGCAAACTATAGTGTGGTGGGTCTTCATCCACGTCCTTTAACCGAATCATCCCATGACTTGCTTTTCTCCCCCCATTATTCTGTTGCAAAGAGCTGCCAGTTGATAGGCGCCGTCCACTCCTTGCGGGGAAGGCAGTNGTTGCTTGCATAGATGTGCGTTTTTCATATGTGAGTATGTGTGTGCATATATATGTATATACACATATGTTTATATATTTTTCTTAGTAAAAAAGTTTTAATGAAACTTTTATGATTTTAGTACCACATATGGGAGAATAAAGGGCTTCCCAGGTGGCACAGTGGTAAAGAATACGCCTGCCAAGGCAGGAGACACAGGAGATGTGGGTTCCATCCCTGGTTCAGGAAGATCACCAAAATGGCAACCCACTCCAGGATTCTTGCCTGGGAAAATACCATGAACGGAGTCTGGTGGGCTACAGTCCACAGGGTCACAAAGAGTCGGACACAACTGAGCGTGCGTGTGCACACGCATACGCACACGCACTCGGGAGAATAATCTCACAATGCATGTGTAATGTTAAGGATCTGTGAATCTGCGACTTGTTGTAGAATATTGTGAGTGAGCCTCTCAGCTCAGGCACCTTATGAGCTTTGAGACCTTTGTGCTTGATGCAGCGCACAGGGCATTGCCCAAGAGCGCCTGGCCACCCGTTCTCGCCCTGAGGGGCTGGTCTTCTCACGCCCCTTCCCTTCCCATTCCAACCACAGTGGAAAGCCCCTACGGCAAGTGCTCCACATGCTGATGGAAGGAAGGAGTCCTGTGCTTTGGTGAGTCAGGCAGCCTCCAGTGGACAGAAGGTTTTATCGGTTCCACACTACTGCAGACCGAGATGTTAACTCTTAGAACAGGCATTTTGTCTTAACCCGATATTTTCCAAAATGCACCCTGGAGCATTGGTCCCCAAACTTTCTCTCCAGGAAAGGGTTCCACGGTAAAACAAGTTTGGGGAACTGTTTATCACATTCTCCTCCTGGAGGTTCACAGTGCGCATAAGCACTGAGAATTCGGAGACGTTTTGGGGTAATGATCCCTGGTTGATCTTTTTTAACCCAAGATTTCCCAAGAGAATTTGATGTAGGCCTCCATGTCCTGAAGAAGGAGTGCTCTGTGAAGCTCCTTTGGGAAACACCCCTTCCCCAGGGAGAGGTGGATTCACTGGTGTGTTGGTCTTATAGGGATGGGGCTTTGGCAGGGTCTGGAGAAGCCTGGTGGAGAAGGCAATGGCACCCCACTCCAGTCCTCTTGCCTGGAGAATCCCAGGGACGGAGGAGCCTGGTGGGCTGCAGTTCATGGGGTCGCTGAGAGTCGGACACGACTGAGCGACTTCACTTTGACTTTTCACTTTCATCCATTGGAGAAGGGAAGGGCAACCCACTCCAGCGCTCTTGCCTGGAGGATCCCAGGGACGGCGGAGCCTGGTGGGCTGCCGTCTACGGGGTCGCACAGGGTCGGACACGACTGAAGCGACTCAGCAGCAGCAGAGAAGCCCGCGGGCTACAGTCCATAGGGTCGCGAAGAGTCAGCCATGACCGAGCACAGACGCGCACGGACGCGCAGGGACACGGGCAGAGGGGCCCCTGATGAGATCGTCTGCTCCTTCCGTAGAGCTGATCGTTATTCTTCTTCTTTCTGCTCATCTGCTCTTTTCAGACCTCTCCTCTGTTTCCGTTTAGGAAACACTGAATTTCGCACTGTCTGCGTATTCTTAGAGTTCCTCTTTCACATGAACTCTCAGGCTTCCAGATAAGTGTGAAAGTTAACAACTAAGAATAGTCTCCAGTATGTCAGAGGCTGGCAAATTCAGCTGGTTCTCTTCACCCACTCAGCCAAGCTGGAAGATGGGAAAGCCGCACAGTTCATAGCCCGGCGCCCGTGTTCTCTCACTGCGATCGCACGCGTGGCACAGTCTCACACACACGGAGCGCAAACTATAGTGTGGTGGGTCTTCATCCACGTCCTTTAACCGAATTATCCCATGACTTGCTTTTCTCCCCCCATTATTCTGTTGCAAAGAGCTGCCAGTTGATAGGCGCCGTCCACTCCTTGCGGGGAAGGCAGTGGCACCCCGCTCCAGCACTCTTGCCTTTAGCTTCTGTGCAGCACACCATCGAGTGAATAAAGCGTCCCGCTCCCCCGCTGCCTGCTGGTGGACATGCTGGAAGTCTTCAACCCAGTGCAATAAGTCCCCTCATTCAGCTTGGCTCCCGATTTCTTCAATGAGTTGCCCTAGGGAACAGACACAGGAGCGGCTCGCAGGGTTGCAGACCACATGTTAAATCTTCTAAACATTGCCTATCGTTTTCCAAAGGGGTTCTGCCCGTTTTCACCCCAGGAGCTGTTCCTGAGCTGCCGTTTCCCTACCTCATCCACCCACTTTACACCCTGAGATATTGTCATCCTTCTCAGTATAATGTGTGTGCAATAGCATTTCACTGCTTTCCTCATCCTTAAATTGCCACTGTTTCTTGCTTTATGTGACGGTACCAGAGTTTATTCAACCGTTCTCCTATTGATGGACATTCAGTTTGTTTCTCATTTGTATATTGGATTATATTTTGTTTAAAACCAGTGTTGCAAGAAGCAACCTTGCACAGACCTTGCATCTTGATGTACTGGTGCTTGAATTACTGTCAGATTACTATTTCCAGAACTCATATACCTGGGTCAAACCATCGTTCTTCACTTTAAGAAATAATGACAAAATTCTCTTCCCAAAATTTTACAGCAGTTTTCAATCTCACCAGTGGTATATGAGAATATACTATGACCTAAACCTCACTAATGCCTGATGACATCCATTTTTCAAATCTTTAACAAACAAAAGGCTCTTACCCTGAGGAGCCCACCGCTGTCTCAATCTGCATGCCTCTGGCCACTGGCGGGTCTAGCCTCTGCTTTGCTTCTTGTTCAGACTGCCTGTTTATACACTGTGTTTTTCTGTGAGTTTATTAACCTAAAGGGGCTCTTCGTATATTGGGGTAGGACCCCTTTGTCATGTGAATAGTGTATGCCATTTGCCTTCTGTTGCTCTTGCCACAGAGCTCAGCTCTTTATTTTCTTAATATGTGCATTCTTTTTCTTCGTAACTTTTGGGTTTCCTGCTTTGCTTAAGAAGCCCCTCCCCATCCCAGTGTTACATATGTACTCATATTTTTGTCTAATATTTTTGTAATTTTATTCGTAACTTTAGGCTTTTAATTCATCTGCTATGTATTTTTCTACATGATGTGAAACCGGATCAAATGTTTCTGGTGTCGTTTATTAAGTAATGAGCTTCCTCCTGCTGCTTTGGGATGGCACCCGCCGCACCCGGAGCTGGGGTGACGAACACGTGTGAGGCTCTGCGGTCAGTGCCCGGGCTCAGCCCCGCTGACTGCCGCTGAGAAAGCAGTTCGACCTCTTGGCGCCTCAACTGCCCCATCTGTAAAGTGGGAGAAATAATAATACCACCTCTTAGGGTTCTGAATTCAGTAGGTTACACTATGAAAACACGTAGACCAGCGTTCGACACATAGAGAACCCTGGGCAAGTATTAGCTGGTCTTAGCTATTGGCTAACTAGTATTGGCTATTTTCTTGGATCTGTTTTCCGCCCCATGACCCAGCACCATCTTTTGGTGACCAGAACTTTCAATAAATTTGAACGGTTGTTTTGTTATCTCACTGTTCTTTTTAGTTTTTCATGATGAGAATTGCTTTGAATTATAAATAAATGTGTCCCGTACTGGCATTTTAATAATGCTCCATCTCCCCACCCACTTAGATCTATGTGATGTCCTTCAGTAGAATTTCTAGTTTTATTCATGAAGTGCTTTCACCTTCCCAGTCGCTTTATACCAACGGAAACTGTAGCTGTTACCATTCTAAGTGGGATGTTTTTTCCATTTTAAATGAATATTGCTGGGATAAAGATGAATTACTCATTTTTCACTATTTACTTTGTATTGACACCTTGCTAAACTATTTCATTGGTTCTAATTATTTTTAAGTGAGTCTTTTTAATTGCCTGGTTATTTGATCATGTTATAAAAATGATGATACTTTTGTCTCTTAGCTTACATTATTTACATCAGAGATAATTTTTTTTTCTTATTGCCCGAACAAAGTAACAGTAGCAAGAATGAACATCCTTTCTAAGACTTAATTTTTTAGAAAATGCCTTTCATGTGCTTATTTGTTCAATATGTTGTTTTTGATAAACACTCTTTGCTTATTTATTTGTTCAATAGATTTGCTACTGTTTTCTGATAAACAGTAACTTCATGGTTCATTTTAACATCATGTCTGTTTAGCTGAACTTGTTCAATTAATATGGGGCTTCCTTGGTGGCTCAGCAGCAAAGAATCCTCTTGCAGTGCAGGAGGGGCAGGAGACGCAGGTTAGATCTCTAAGTCAGGAAGATCCCCTGGAGGAGGGCATGACAACCCACTCCAGTATTCTTGCCTGGAGAATCCCATGAACTGTCTCCATGGAGTAAGCGTCTTCTAATTTCATGGCTGCAGTCACCATCTGCAGTGATTTTGGAGCCCCAAAAAACAAAGTCTGACACTGTTTCCACTGTTTCCCCATCTATTTCCCATGAAGTGATGGGACCGGATGCCATGATCTTCGTTTTCTGAATGTTGACCTTTAAGCCAACTTTTTCGCTCTTCTCCTTCATTTTCATCAAGAGGCTTTTTAGCTCCTCTTCACTTTCTGCCATAAGGGTGCTGTCATCTGCATATCTGAGGTTATTGATATTTCTCCCAGCAATCTTGATTCCAGCCTGTGTTTCTTCCAGTCCAGCATTTCTCATGATGTACTCTGCATATAAGTTAAATAAGCAGGGTGACAATATACAGCCTTGACGTACTCCTTTTCCTATTTGGAACCAGTCTGTTGTTCCATGTGCAGTTCTAACTGTTGCTTCCTGACCTGCATACAGATTTCTCAAGAGGCAGGTTAGGTGGTCTGGTATTCCCATCTCTTTCAGAATTTTCCACAGTTTACTGTGATCCACACAGTCAAAGGCTTTCACACAGTCAATAAAGCAGAAATAGATGTTTTTTCTGGAACTCTCTTGCTTTTTTCATGATCCAACAGATGTTGGCAATTTGATCTCTGGTTCCTCTGCCTTTTCTAAAACCAGCTTGAACATCAGGGAGTTCACGGTTCATGTATTGCTGAAGCCTGGCTTGGAGAATTTTGAGCATTACTTTACTAGCATGTGAGATGAGTGCAATTGTGCGGTAGTTTGAGCATTCTTTGGCATTGCCTTTCTTTGTAATTGGAATGAAAACTGACCTTTTCCAGTCCTGTGGCCACTGCTGAGTTTTCCAAATTTGCTGGCATATTGAGTGCAGCACTTTCACAGCATCATCTTTCAGGATTTGAAAGAGCTCAACTGGAATTCCATCACATCCACTAGCTTTGTTTGTAGTGATGCTTTCTAAGGGCCACTTGTGCAGTGGCCTAGAGTGCCAGGCTGTGATGGCGCAGGAATGGCCAAGAGGAGCTACCCCATGTCTGAGGTCAGTGGCGGCCAGGAGAAGCCACCTCACACCCGAGGCAAGGGGCGGTGACCCTGAGGAGCCACCCCAAGCCCAAGGCCAGGGGTGGCGGCTGGGAGGAGCAACCCGAGGAGCGGTGGCTGCGCAGGCGCAGGAGTGCCTAGAGGAGCTATCCCACATTGAAGGTCAGGAGGGGTGGTGGTGAGGAAATACCCCTCATCCAAGGTAAGGAGCAGCGGCTGTGCTTTGCTGGAGCAGCCGTGAAGAGATACCCCATGATTTGAGCATTCTTTGGCATTGCCTTTCTTTGGAATTGGAATGAAAACTGACCTTTTGCAGTCCTGTGGCCACTGCTGAGTTTTCCAAATTTGCTGGCATATTGAGTGCAGCACTTTCATTGCATCATCTTCCAGGAATTGAAACAGCTCAACTGGAATTCCATCACCTCCACTAGCTTTGTTCTTAGTGATGCTTTCTAAGGCCCACTTGACTTCACATTCCAAGATGTCTGGCTCTAGATTAGTGATCACATCATCATGATTATCTGGGTCATGAAGATCTTTTTTGTACAGTTCTTCTATATATTCTTGCCACCTCTTCTTAATATCTTCTGCTTCTGTTAGGTCCATACCATTTCTATCCTTTATCAAGCCCATCTTTGCATGAAATGTTCCCTTGGTATCTCTAATTTTCTTGAATTTTTCAAGATAGCATCACATTTAAGATACCCTTCAAAAGAGATACTCAGGGTTATTTAAATCAGTAACTAAGCAGACCCTCCTTCTGTTCCAACTGGGGTATAAGGAGATAACTTTATTCTAAGAAGAAACATTGTAAGCCTATACAAAACCATAAGCAACAACTTCCGAACTCACAGACAAATAATACAGCTACAATATATGACTCTTGCCATTAAAAATGTTTGCATGCCTAGCAACTGAATTGTACCATATCCCCACTGCTTTTACTCCTTTAGTTTTGTTATCTGCAAAAGTGAAAATGCTATTCAAGTAAACTTGTTTTCACAGTAATAGGAAAGTCAATTAAAAAGGCTTCCTTTGTTCCTACATCCTCATTTTCTTTTTAATTCAGACTCTGCTCCTGAACACATAAACACACATAGTTAAATGAATGTACAAATCTATGAAATATAGTGCTTTAAAAGTAAGAAAAAAACTGTTCTACTTGATACACTGGGCTCTAAAGAGGTCCTGGATCTTAAATATGGGAATGGGTACAGAAGACATTCACATTTAAGCTATAAAACATGAATGTTACTGAAAATGATACCTTAATTTTAAAAATATCAGAGCCCAAACATATGAACAAAAAGTATCTTAACACTAAATATATATTTTGCAATTACCTCTAAATCTTTCTTAAAATACTATGTTATTTCACCCAACTAGGTGTATGCACATGTCCACTCTCAGAATCAAATAGTAAAGGAGGGATGGATTCAAGTAATATTCAGATATACCAAGTCAGAACATGGTAAACAACTCATCTGGATATACAGTAAAGAAGAAGGATCAAGTATTATCACTAAGTTTCTAGTTTAGGCAACTTGAGTTAATGATGGGTACATTAACCTACTTCACATAGTTCTAAGAATAGTTTTTCTTTTTGAGTGGGACAGGGTAAGGGTAGGGAAGAACTGACAAATGAGTTGACTTATCTAAATTGTTATTAGATATAATATTTAAATTGCAAAGAAAATAAAAACTACAATAAACCAATCTTAAGCTTGAAACAAGGTATTTAGATACTTCCCCTCTTACAATAAATCACAGTTATCTTACTTGCAATTCTGCTACCCAGGGATGCAAAACAAAAGCCCTTTCCTATGTTTTACAATCCTAACAGCCAAAAAAAGAACTTTCAGGTTTTCCTTTATATATGTTTCATATGGATTGATTGGGATGTATGTAAACACTATCATACAGTTCAATTCTAATTAATTGGTTCAACAAAAATGTAATGAATACCTACAACACAGGACAAGCACTGTGATGGTATTACAGACATAAAGATGGAAATAATAGTCTCCTTGCTTGCATAGAGCTGATGGTTTAGTATGACTGAAGACACAGGAACAAATTATTTTAACAAGAGATATAAGTAATAAACTGACAAATGCTATTAAACTAAATGACCAAGGAAACTTTCACAGAAAAGTTTGCTTTCTCCTTAAAAAAAAATTTCTGGTCACTGAGCTGATGTTTGAGAAGTACCATATCTCTAGAATGAAGTAAGAATGCTAACACAAATATACATTTTCCAGTTAGTATCAAAATGCTTTTTCACCAGCAATATTCTGAACTTAGGAAGATCTCAGAATCGGAGGCCTTTTAAACTGCTCTAGGTTTCATAAACATTAATAACACCAACTATATTCACCAAGCCATGTAAAAATTTGCTTAGAAAGAGACACAGAATTATATCTTATAATAACCCACAATGGAATATAATCTGCAAAAATACTGAAAATCAATATGCTATATATATATATAAAATTAACATAATATTGTAAATCAACTATACTTCAATTAAAAAATAAAACACAACAAATATAAGGGAAAAGTAAGCAAAACAAAAAACAAAAGAAAAAAAGAAAATCTTGAAAGAGTTGCCAAATAGCAGTGTTGAGAAAACTCAGTGATGTATTTCTTTACTAGGATTAATTTCAAGAACATGTTAGTTAATTTAAAAATTAAATACATCATTATAAAATTGGTATATTTAGAGTAAACTCTAGTTTGAGTTTTAATAATTCCATTAGTGTTTCAAGCACTGCTAGATTTTGAGGTATCTAGAACCAATGGCTATTTTAAAAAACAGTACTCATAAAGTACATATGCATTTCACTGGCACAAGACTAAAGAACTGAGAAGTACAAATGACCCAAATAAGCTCATTCTAACAAAAAGGAATCCAGTTATTTCAAAATTATGTCAATGCTTCCAAATTTCTCAGGAGAGGTAAAAGTATACCACAGTACTTTAACAAATAAATTAATGTTACTAATTCCATGTTTTTGCATCCTGAAAGTTTTTCCTTTCTGCCAAAAGGTAAATACATAGAAAAATATCTTAAAGAGTTTGATATATTATGTTAAGTGACATGCTATGCATATGTAAGATGGCAAAAAAAAAAAACCTACATCAATTATGTTGAAAATTTAATGTATTCTTGAGAACACTTTTTAATGCTTAATGTTTTGATAAGAAATAATTCAAGAATCACAACAATATTGTGAAAATAAATATTGTGGCTTTTCCACAAAAAATAAATGTGGCTTTCCCACATTTTCAAAAAGTTTAGCATGCATTATATTTAAACATCAATATTCTATTTAAATACATATTTATACATGGAAACATCTTGCATATTTTATATGGTATGTTTTAAAAACGGTATCAAGTAATGAATCAGCTATAACTGAACAAAAAATTTTAGAATTCCTCTTTTATAATTATCTTCAGGATCTCTTTATAAGCTACACAAGAAAAACAAGTTTCACTACTTTATAACCAAGCCTACCTTTTTTATCAAGAAATAACAGAAAAAAAGAAGTATTATAAATCTTGAAAAGGCAGCATGGTAGAATGGAATGAATAGATGTTTTAGAATCAAGACACATCTGAGTGGGATCCTATCTTTAATACCTGTTAGATTTGCCACCGTGGACAAATTATTAAACATGATGAGCTTCAACTTCCTTGTTTGTAAAATGAGAACATTATCACTAACCTCATTGGATAGTTGGGAGGTTCAAATCATGATAAACAGTGTAGTGGTTAAGGCTAATGGGTAAAGCATCAACTTTAGAGTCCTTTCTCCACTTTCTGCCTCTTGTTAGCTGTGTGACCTTAGTCACTTAATCATTCTGTACCTCAGTTTCCTCAAATATCTTAGGGTAATAAATATAACCAAACTCATACTGTACCTTAAAGAATTGAGAAAATCCATATAAAGTGCCTGGCACAGTCTTTGGCACATGGGATTCATTCAGTAATATTACATATGACAAATGTTTAAGGCACTGACACAGTGCCTGAAACAAAAAAGATCTTAAATCTTAGTTTTCTTAAATGAAGTTCTAAATTACTTTTTTTTTTACTATCTGTAAAACTCAAATTCACCCCTGAAGATAAATATTTGCCATTACAGATGAGAAAAAGACTACTTCAAAGTCTATGAAGGTATTTACTAAAGGAATCCTCCTAAAACTGTATGTAATGACAATAGCTTTGGAGTGAGTGCACAACTTTCCAAGTTGAGAACTTCAGAAGGATCCACGTTCTTTGGCTACACAAATACTGGAATTTTTTAAAAGTACGAGTCATACTTATTTATAGATTCATATACTGTGATACAATTGATCATATATATTTCTATGAATAAACACTCTACAGCTCAATTTTCTCTTTCTAAAAAGATGCTTTGAAAATTTCAATATAAAAAACTTAAAAGTAAAAAGTTCAGACTTATTAACAAACTCAAAATGAAAATAAAAGGCAGTAAAGATTTGTTGATTTCAAAATTATTGAAATTACTATTAATGTATATAGCATATACAGTCTGAATTTTATTTTAGTTCTTTGCCTACAGTACATAATTTCCTTGACTACATGACTTTTAAAGTATTGAATTAACTGAGGAACTAAAGGATAATATTAAGAATTCACTAAAACTAGAAATGTGGAATCCTAAATCCTTAAGAAACAATATAAATCAGGCCAATTAGAGTAATTATAAGACAACAGACCATTTTCTGACATTTCTAGCCTCAGTTTTTTCATCTGTAAATGGTGGGTGATAACTGTTTTTATTTCATGAGCTTGTTAGAAGAATTAGAGTGGGGTCACCCATATGTAACACAATTCCTGGCAAATAATAAGCCCTCAAAATCTTATCCAGTAGGTAATTCAGTATCAACAAATGATCTCTCCTAGTAAATCACTTTGGGAATAGAAAGGAACCTGACTTAAAATATAATGCAATCTGACAAAACTCAATTCATTAAAACTGACTCCAGATTTGACACTTAAAATCTCTTTTAAATCAACTAGAAACGCTAATATTCCACTCCAGTCATTAAAAAATTGAATAAAAATAGAACTTTAAGGAGTCATTATTTACTACAAATATAGTCAATTCACTTACACTCCTAAAGAGAGACATGTAGATAAACTCAACCACTCAAACAGCCAACATATATACACAAAGGGAAGATATCTAACAGAAAAGTACTATTTTCATACCAGGAAAATACAACCAAAAGACAGGTATCATATCTCTCTAGGGAGATGAGAAAAGCACCTTGGACTCAAATAATCGGAAAAAAAAAAAAAAAAAAATCACAGATGGTATCAGTGTCAGCACTGAGCAATACCTAGCTTCATGACCAAAGCTCACACGTTACTTAAAGCAACTTAATCTAATAAGAAACTATTAAGAGGCAGAGAATACCCTAATCTCCCACTGAGTCACTAAGTGAATCTACATAAATCACGTGGTCTCTGAGTTTTTCCATCAAAAAGTTGAAATCACACTGGTCATTCATCTTGCAGGGGAATGAGAATATTTATGAATGAACTCAGGTCACCTTGAAAAAGAACCAATTTAAAAATACAAAGAATAATTACTGACAAATAAAAAATACCGCTAAAAATAGAAAAAGAGCTTCCTTCAAAAAGTATATTTTAAAATGATTTTTAAAAGCTACATGAGACCATACATTACCACCAGAGCTAACTTAGTATCTCAGGATATTAAAATAAACATCTCCACTAACCACTTAGTTACTAGCTCCTAGTCAGTAATTTCCTATTCATTTTATAGCAAATAAACATGATAAACAGAACTGAAGTTACACATGGATGAAAAGAATTTTTATTTAACTCAGTTTTCTCAACCACTTTATATAAAACTGAAATCTTACATCACCTTAAAAATTTCAGAATTACTTACAAAGTATGCTTTTCCTAATAAGCAACGGAGTGGGAAAATTTAAATGAAACTGTGTAAAACTCAAACTCTTTAGTTTTTATCTACTTTTTGTTATTAATGTTCACATCTTATTTTGGGAGAGTAAATATACTACCATAGAGCATACCAAAATATAACGCAGATATGTTCAAATGTTTAGACAGCAGTTTGATGGTGAACTGGTCACCAAAAAATTAAATATTAAATTAGTTAAGGAAGTCTTAGAAAATACATGTTTAAGTTGGGTAGCCTCGCTCCAAAGAAAGAAAGCATCACGTCTGAATTGGTACAGCTTTGCTCATACTATTTTTGAGATTCAATAATGATTATTATGCAGAAAACCAAAACTAAGTTTACTACCATACTAAAAACTCTCACTTTTCATCCCCAAAGAGAAATTGAAATTTCTTCAAATACAAGTCTTCTCTTCTTAAAGGTGGACAGTATTATAGTAATCCCTAGCACAGGTTCAAAAAGCTTTCGAACAACTACAATAAACAAATTTGTTGAATGGCTTTCAAAAGGAAACATCCGATATACTCAACTCAAAACACTAGAAGTAATTATTTACTATTCAACTTTAATTTACTAGACTCTCATGATATACTTCAAAAACTATTTTCTTTTCAAGTAATTATTTTAAGTTACTAGTAACTTTGCAGACTCAAAAGAAACAATAAACCATACTGCTGAAATTTCCTCTAGGTATACCATAAAGTATTTACCCAAATAATATAACTAGCACTGTAAGATCTGTGAAATACTTAGAGCTGTTTCCTTCCGCTGAATTTTAAAAAAAGAAAAAGAAATAAGATTAGCCCTGGTGAGTATTCCAACCAATACAGGGGAGTACAGCAGACTATTCATAATCTCTAGGGAAACAAATTATTCTTTCCAAGTAAGTTATCAAGGATGTAAAGTTCAAGTTTAGGTTTTACTAAAGTTTCGCAATATCTTCTCCTTTAAAAATAACCTATTTAACTGGTTTGGATCAAACAAAATATTTTCAATCTACTTAAAAGAAATATTTATGCTATCTGAATGAAAGGTATCATACAACCTGTATTACTTACGGATTACCAAATATGTAGAATTAGGAAAATAAGGTCTAATAAGAACTAATTCACTATAATGCCAAAGTCACAACAAAAAAATCAATCACACAGACATATGACATACTGATTCAAACATGTGTAAGAAAGCTCCCTTTATAATTATAAAATGCCAAAGGTAAGTTTTTCCTGTTGATGAAAACTAAGCAAGCAGAACTCCACTTTCCATTACCTTTAATTGAAGGATGTTCATCCCTTGACATACATCTCAGTAGTTTATTTAAATAAAGTTGTAAAGACAATCACAGGTTCTTATCAGGGCCTTTTTCAACATTAATATTGAAGCCCTTACCCCGCCCCCTCACCCTCAAATCCTCCGCTTAAGAAATGAACTGTTCCTACCTTCCGTATTCTCCTCCCCACCGCCCCCCCCCAAACCCTTCCCCAGTCCTCATTCGCGTGCCCCCCACCCAGTGTAGGCCTGAGGCCCTGTAGCAAACAGTGTCTAACAGGAGCAGGCAGCACAAAGACAGGAATGGGAGATTAGTGGGAGGGAGGGAGGCCGGGATTGGGGCTCAGCAGGAGCTTCAGGCTTTTTAAAATTCAAACTGCTCCCTGACCAATACAAATNCCGCCCCCCCCCAAACCCTTCCCCAGTCCTCATTCGCGTGCCCCCCACCCAGTGTAGGCCTGAGGCCCTGTAGCAAACAGTGTCTAACAGGAGCAGGCAGCACAAAGACAGGAATGGGAGATTAGTGGGAGGGAGGGAGGCCGGGATTGGGGCTCAGCAGGAGCTTCAGGCTTTTTAAAATTCAAACTGCTCCCTGACCAATACAAATCACGGACACGCTACTGACTACTACACGGATTTATAGCATTAAAAACATGCCTAGTACGTGACAGCTATATTAACTTCACTCTTTCTAACATTTATCCATACATTTGCAGGAAATGTGTAACAATTTACTTTAAGCAGAAGGCTAAACTCAAAAATCACCTTCAGAAAAGTTACTTATTCTACGATGACATAATAATTTAATGAGATGCAAAAAATTTGAACCAACGTAACACTCACCAATAAAACAAGGGACTTTGTTGATCAGTGTTGCTTCATTTTAACCAATGAAAGTTTTCCTTCAGTGAATATGAGACAAAGTATCAAAACAGTCTAACCCAGGAACAATTATTTTTCTCTGCAACTTGTATGGCTGAGCACTTTTAAACTGGCTTTTCCCTTATACCAACCTACATTATCAACGCCTCCACAAACAAGATCCAAGCACTTAACTTTCTTGTGAGCTAGAATTTAAGATAAAATTGCTATTTTTCTCCAGCATTTACAGATACATTTGACCTATTAAAATGACACCTCTCTCATTACACAGTCAAACATCATGGGCACAAACAGCCAATGACAATCCTGGGACCTCAAGAAGATCTGCCCTGACATGAAAGGATGGCACCTTCCACATTTTTTTTTAACCTCCCAGGGATTTTAAGCATAACTTCATTTCTGTCCTTTTAAAGAAAATTGGATGCACTTGTATCTTACCGCAATTCTCAGAACATTTAAAAACCTTTTTAAGCTTCTACACGTTTAGATCAGGAAGTACCTGAGTGTTTCACGTACAATCAGTTAAAACTGTCCTTATATAACGCACACAAATATAAAGAGGCAGGGTAAACCTGTCAAGTACTTTATACTTGTCTCTGAATAAAAAGTCCAAGTGCAACACACTGTCAAACAACAACATATAAGCGCTTTGCGTGGGTGGGGGGGGGTCATATGCAGTGTCTACTATACTATGGTTTTCTGTATTAAATATTCATGTGGACGATTTAATTCTCCTTAAAAAGAAAATGAGTCTTTATTAACTTTCCAACGTCCAAACAAGTTTTACACAGGAAAAGAATTACCACTGGATCCGTGTCTGAGTATTTACATTTGTCTCACTAACTGAAACTACTTCCTCCCTTCATGGGGTCACAGGGGGAAGAAGGGGGGTTGTTTGTTTCACTGGGACGTTCCCCACTCCCGGACCAGGAAAGTTGTAAATATGGGGACGGTCAGGGCACATTTGCTGTTAGTTGTATTGTTTCCGCCTCCTCACTAGCTACAGCTCTTCTCCCGGGCGAGGCCTGTCACCGACCAGCAGTAGCTCCGCTCAGCCCGGAGCTCTCCTAATCCCCGAGCTCAAGTAGATTCCGCTGGCCCGCGGCCTGCACTCTCCGCCGGGCCTACGCCTCCCCGGCCGCCCGGCAGGAGCCCAGTCCCCGCCACCGGAGCCGGCCGGGAGAGGGACTTCTTCAGCATTACTGGTTGGGGCATAGACTTGGATTACCATGATATTGAATGATTTGCTTTGGAAACAAACAGAGATCGTTCTGTCGTTTTTGAGATTGCATCCAAGTACTGCATTTCGGACTCTTTTGTTGACCATGATGGCTACTCCATTTCTTCTGAGGGATTCCTGCCTGCAGTAGTGGATATAATGGTCATCTGAGTTAAACCCATTCCAGTCCATTTTAGTTCGCTGATTCCTAGAATGTCGACGTTCACTTTTGCCATCTCCTGTTTGACCAATTCCAATTTTCCTTGATTCATGGACCTGACATTCCAGGTTCCTATGCAATATTGCTCTTTATAGTTTCGGACCTTGCTTCTATCACCTGTCACATCCACAGCTGGGTATTGTTTTTGCTTTGGCTCCATCCCTTCATTCTTTCTGCAGTTATTTCTGCACTAATCTCCAGTAGCATATTGGGCCTCTACCGACCTGGGGCGTTCCTCTTTCAGTATCCTATCATTTTGCCTTTTCATACTCTTCATGGGGTTCTCAAGGGAAGAATACTGAAGTGGTTTGCCATTCCCTTCTCTAGTGGACCACTTTCTGTCAGACCTCTCCACCATGCCTGCCCGTCTTGGGTTGCCCCGTGGGCATGGCTTGGTTTCATTGAGTTAGACAAGGCTGTGATCCGTGTGATTAGGTTGACTAGTTTTCTGTGAGTATGGTTTCAGTGTGTCTGCCCTCTGATGCCCTCTTGCAACACCTACCATCTTACGTGGGTGTCTCTTACCTTGGACGTGGGGTATCTCTTCACGGCTGCTCCAGCAAAGCGCAGCTGCTGCTTGTCACCTTGGACGAGGTCGCCCTCCTGACCTTGAACGTGGAGTAGCTCCTCTCGGCCCTCCTGCGCCCACGCTGGATGCCTCAAAAAACACTGGGAATTTCTGTGACGGTGAAAGTGAGAGATGATGTTGAAGGGCCGCAAGACGTTTACTGACCTATAACTCAGGGTTTTACTTCCCTCTCACAAGAGAGATTAAAAAGGAAAGATAACTAGGAACACAAAGGGAAAAGCTGAAATCCCAGAATGTAAATTTTGGCTTTTAAACAAATATGAGATCGTTCTCCCCGAGGAAGTTAACCGATTTTTGGTTCGGTTTGCTCCTGTAATAAACAAAAAGAAAATGTTTAAAGGACTTAGTGAATTCTCTGCAGTCCAGTGATTAAGACTCTGAGCTTCCACTGCAAGGGGCTGGGTTTGATCCCTGGTTGGGGAACTAAGACCCCACCAACTGTGAGACATGGCAAAAAAAAATAATAATAATAAGTAAATGCCCAGTGCTGCAGGATAAATTTCAAGGATAACAGAGTGAAACCTTCGGTGGGGTGGAGTACAGGGCCTGTGTCTGGGGGGAGCTCTTTTGACTGTAGCAATGTCTGAACCCGCTATCGGCAGCTGTGCCTGGGGGTCCTTGCCAGCCACCCTGCTGCCTGTGCCCCGTGTGTGATGGCACGGCCACTGTCCCCTTTCCCCTGAGCGCCACACACGATACAAGGCTGTTGACCAAGCTGGTGAGACACTGGACGTCCAGGTCAGATGTGGGGACAGCCTACACCACTTCCAACTCCAGTGAGCAGCAAGGCAGCTCTGGGCCGGGGGTATCGCCCTTGAATGCCACCTCAAAAATGTGAGGTCTTCTGATGCTCTCTGTATGCACCTACCACCCAGTCCTCTGCCAGAAGCCCAGCCTCAGGTTTAGGGGACCTTAGGCCTCCCACTGGGAGGCTCAGGACCCAGCAAGGTGGGGGGCTACTGAAGAGAAAAAGTTAAAAAGTTAAATTTTAAAACTACCCTTTGTTCTGTTTCTCAAGGGCTAGTCATGACTCATGGAAAAGGAACCTGCCCTCTATCTGATAATCTATAATCTAGTTTCCTAGCCTTAGAAGGGACCTCCTGGGTGATTGTTTTTCTGTTAATCCTTTCTAGAAAATTGGCTAAACCGCCGCAAGGTATGAGGTGGTCGGTTAGCCGTTACAGCCTGATAGCTTTCAGACCTATCTCTGTAAAGGTCAAGTTATGCCCACCAATCAGTTTGCTGAGATCGTCTTCACCCCACCTATACCTGCTTATAGCTTTTGGTGTATAAAAACTGCTTTGTAACTAGCATCGGGGTTCGTTCTTTTCAAGGAAGATCGAACCCCGGCGCGCCGGTTTAATAAATCCTCTTGCTGATTGCATCGAATTCGAGTCTTGGTGATCTGAGAAGCGACGTCTCCCGTGATTAGGCCGTTCGGGGCCTAACACTACCAGACCCTGGGAGGCATCCCAATACCTCAGCGGGTGCACACTCAGCCACAGCGTGGTCACCTGATAGGCAGCCTTCCGCTTGAGGGGCCAGTCCAGAGGCCAGACATTGAATTCTGCTCTTTCTCCTCCACTTTCACACTCAGATGGATGGAGTGGAACCCTGGCTTCCCACTGAGCATCGATGCCAAATGCCACAAGGACTTGCCCCGAGACATCCAGTTCGATAGTGAGAAGGGAGTGGACTTTGTTCTGAACTACTCCAAAGCGTAAGTGCGCGATAGCTCCCATTGCTCCCCTCCTGGGGGTCTTGGGCTGTGGGAGCAGCTCTGCTGAGCGACTCCTCCCAGATCACTTGATTACCTCTTGGTCACAGCGTGGGTCCTGAATGCGCAATCCCAGGGGAACCTGTATGTAAACAAAGTTACAGCACATAGCACTCTAAATGCCAAACAGAGCTGTTTTCAGCCCAGAGTGAGGGTTTTTACCTGGAGTGTCCCGTCTCCCCGTGGACCAGCTGCAGGGTGGACAAGCCGTAAGCTGTCCCCTAGCTGGCAGGGTCCTGTGGTAATAAAGGCCAGCATGCCCGACGGCTCGCGCGCATCTCTGTTCATCTTTCACTGCAGCCCCACGAGGTGGGCACAGGTCTCAGCCTCATTCTGCAGTTGAGGAATCTGCAGAAGAAGGAAGTCAGATACTTGCCCGATAGCTCCTGCTGATAAACGGCAGAGATCTGACTTCTGTGCTCCTTCTTGGCAGCTGAATTACTGACGGTTTTCAAAGACTCCTCAGGTGCTTGTTACCAACATGGAGCCCCAGGCCCACCCCGGGGCTAGTGAAGGGGTCTTTGAATCAGTACACTGACACTTTAGGGAACTCTCCCGGTCATGCAAATCTGGAAAAACCCTAAACCCATGGGCGTGCTCCCTGACCAAGCCTTGGACCGCCCTGAGGAGCTTCAGCACCTCCTGGTGCTGGCCACTCCCTACCGCCAGGGTGAGAGTTTCCCCTGTGGGCCCCCGCTTTGGGTTGGCACAACCAGGAGGCACACAGGCTGAGAAGTGCTCATTTAGTTAGCCTCTGTGGCAACGTTTGCTTGGTTGCAGAGCTTCTCCCCTCAAGAAGTTACCTTATTTGGTCGAACTCCTGCATTTCTGTAAAGAACTTCTTTAAACTTCTGTAGAGAAAGGGTGGGAGGCCACACCCCCAGGTCTTGCTGCTGGGGACGTTTGAGAAATACCCTGCACAGACACACACAGCCTGGCAAGCAAGCTCTGCAGGGAACCCCTCATATCAGAGAGACCCGGAGACCCAGTTTATCTGTCTTCCTGAGGCTGCGTCTCTGGGAGGACGAGCTAGAAGGGCCCCTAGTCGGTGCCAGGCTGCAGGTGTGGGTGCTTGCTCCATGGAATCGTCTGCTTTAACCTCATGGCGGCCCGGGGGGGGCTGTTAGTCTCTTAAAAGTATAACACTGTTATCTCATCTCTAAGTGCCCTTTACAAGCAGAGATCGCCTTATCTAGAGCCTGGAAGGCAGCGGCCATTTCAGACTCTAGCTGCGCCTTCTTGGGAGAGGTTTTTAAGTTTCCTGGCTTAAAAGTTCTCTGACTATAAAGCAAGGCCGGTGCTGCCTAACGGCTGGAATTGTGAGACTGAGACGAGGTCACGCAGGCCCTGCTGCTGTGGGGAGGTCTGGCACACGTCGGGGTGTGGCCTCTAGCAGCTCCATTCCGGGTGGCTGGGGGGCCTCCGCCCCGAGTGCAGGGACGGGGACAGGCCCCCTCCGCCCTGTGCAGGCTGGCCCAGAGCAGGCCATCTGCTGCGCGTCCTCTGACAAATGTTTACTGAGCTCCTGGGAGTGGGGGGCTGAGGCGAATCCAAAGCAGTCCAAGAAGCTCGCAGTGTGGCGGAGGCTCACCGGATGGCCCGCGGTGGGTGTTCCTTAGGGAAGGGGCACCGGGGAAGCGGGAGGCAGGGAGGGAGCCCTGGGGAGGCAGCACCAGGAAAGAGCTTTCTGAGAGGGAAGCCCGGCCTGGGTCTTGAAGGATGTATAGGAGCTCACCAGGCTGCCTGGAGGAGGGGAAGGGTGGCGCTCAGGGCAGGACAGCCCCATGAGGACTGGAGCTGGGGGCCTGTGTGGGGAAGTGGGGCTGGAGCTGCCAGTGCAGGGAATGGGGCAAGGGCCCCAGCCTTTACTGGGATGAGGCTGCAGGACTAAGGGTTTGAAGCACCCTCACCAGGGATGAGGTCCCTGGGGGTCAGTGTTCTGGTGTCAAGGAAGGAGAGGCTGGTTTGTCAGATGCCTTGGGGAGGTGAGGGGAGTTTAGAGCTGACTCTTTGGATACAGTGGCGAGGATGTGACGCCCAGTGCCCTGGAGGGGAGCGCGCAGGGACAGCAGAGGCGAGGAAGCAGAGGAACCAGTACATACAGATTCCTTGGCGAACTGAGTGAGAAGGAAGAAAGGGATGAGTGGATTAGACAGCAGGACCCCAGGACGGAGCGGGCGGGAAGGAGGAGGTGCTGTGCCGGAGCCTGGATCGTGCTGCCAGCCCCCGGGCCCCCCGGAAGACCATGGCTTAGGCTACAGCCTTTAGCGTTACAGTGAGTGGTGGCCGGAGTGCTAGTCGCTGGTATTTGTTGAACTCGTTTTGCATAAATGTCCGCCCGGGGAGGCAGGGACTATCATTAGCCCACGCATGGATGAGGACCCTGGGCACCGAAGGCCCCGGATTTGCCTGAGAGCACACTTCTGGGAAGAGGTGGGGCTAGCGTCTTCAGCCAGGCTGTGGCGACCTGCGTCCATCTCAGCTGTCCTCTTTGGCCTTGGCCTGGGCTTGCCTATGGACTCCAGCCCCGCTCAGGATTCTTGTGTCCAGACCCCAGCAGTGGAGCTGGGGCTCCAAGACCCTCTGGTCCCTCCCGTCTGTGGTCAGAAGGGGAAAAGGTGTCCACCCTGCCTGTGGCGGCCCTGCTGCCCTGAAGGCCCCTGATCTGACCTGACCCGGGCCCTGGCCTGCCTCCCCACAGCTCCCTCCAGAGAGCCGCCACTCCGCCCTCGGCTGCCCTCAGCTGGTGTTTACTATGGAAACAGACCCAGGGAGGAGACCTTCAGGGCCTTTCCCTCTTGAACCTCCACCTTTGGGCAGCCCGGTTTCCACACTGCTTCTGGGTAACTGGCAAGCTTCCTCGGAGCCACCTGCTCTGCCTGGAACGGGGCTGGCCCTGCTCAGTAAGCTTGGCCCCCACCCCAAAGAGAAAAGCCACGAAATGCGAAATGGAGAAGCCGTTCAAAGAAGGAAAGGGGTGGAGGGAGCAGAGGAAGCAGGAGCTCCCGCCTCTGCCAGCAGGGCCCGCAGCCGCCCGGCCCCCGGCCAGCAAGCGCCTCCGCGAGCTCCCGCCTGGCTGTGGCTACATCTGGTCCTGTCTTTACCTGGCTGTGCCAACCTGGCCGTGTGACCTCAGACGAGCCAGGTGCCCTCTCTGGCCGCGGGTTCCGCTTTGTGTGATAACACGTCTTTAAAGTCCCTAATGTCCAGTTGTCTGTGAGTATATAGCAATATTTTGCCTCTAGATGACTTGCAAATGATTTTCCTCCTAACTCCTCTTCTTCCTGGATCTCTGGCTTCCTTGGGGTAGTCCTACCACGCCCCACCCTGTGTTTGGTGCCAGCCTTCTGTTTTAAGGTCAAAGAGCCCAGCTAGGGAGACCCGTGACCCACGTGGGGCTGTGACACACTCCCAATCCCCCACAAGGTGCCCTGGGGTCCGAGACCTCTTTCCAGGACAATGTGTGCTGCTGGGCCTGGGAAGCTCTCCACACCCAGACACCAGAGGTCATTAGAGGTTTAGTCCTCCACCTTGACAAGGATTCCTGTCCCAGGAAGCTCAGCTAACAAAGGAGGTTGGAGGAGGAGGGCTGGGTGCTGGGTGAGGAAGGAGGAACATGGCTGGTAGAAGCTTAGCTGGGGGCATTCCTGGAGGCCTGCCTGGCAGTGGTGAGGCTGCAACAAGCATGAGAGTACAGCAAGTACGTGGGTAAAAGCTCCCCCTCCCCCATGAAGGGCTGGGATCACATTGCTGATGATAATAGACAGAATGACACCCAGGTTCTTCTCAGGCGCTGAGCACCTACTGTGTGCAGCCACCACAGCCCAGGCTGTGCTCTAGCACATTCCAGGCCTCACAGTGTATCAACCATCCGTAGGCAGCTGATTCCTCTAACTCGCTGAGGTCACTGGCCTCGTGGCCCCAGGACCTGCCCTCAAGCAGAGTGGGCTCCCAGGCCTCCAGGTGTCCAGGACCCAGAGCAGCATTTGCTAAACCACAGCAGGGCCCGGACAGGAGTCTCCAGGAAGGGGTGTCCTTTTCTGCATCAAGTGCCCTTCCTGGGACCAGCAGAGCCAGGAGGGGCCGGGGCTGCTGACTGTCTGCTGAGTCCCCACCTTTGGTCGCTGAGATGTGCTGCCCTCCTGCACGCTCACGGGTGGCCCCTACCCGGCCCCACGATGCTGTTCAGAGCCCTCTGTGCCCATCAGCCAGGTTCACTCCAGACAAAACACCCAAACCTCAGTCCTTTGAAGGCGTGAGGAGGCTCTGGGATTCCCAGACCTTTGCAGACACTCTCAGTTCCCGCCAGCCCCCTGCCCCAGGAGTAAATGCTAGGAGGGCGCTGGGGCCTCTCCATAAGGGCTGCTTTCTGGGGGAAGTGCCCTCGGGGAAGATGGGTGGGCAGGACAGGCAGCCCACTGGGGGAGTGCCGCCAAGGTCCCCCACCCCAGGCCCTGACGAGGCCGCAACCACGCACCCTGAGCCCAGGCCCAGCGGAGCAGTGCAGACCCGGCTCACCCTCCTGGGTTTCCATGTGAATGTTTGTACTGAACCTGCCGTCAGCGACGTGGAAGTAGCACCACAGGCCTGTGGGGGCCAGAGGAGAAGTGGGGTTCGCTAGGCAAAGCCCTCCGGACACATTCGTCCCGTATGCTCAGGAGGAGGAGAAAGCGGGGCGCACGGCACTCCAAATGGGAGACCCCACCGAGTCAGGATGAAAGAGACGGAGCGGGTGGGGAGGCCTGGACCCCGGAAGACTGGGCGGCAGGAGGGAGCGGGGTGCCTGCTCGCCATCCTCCGCTGTGAGTGCCAGAGGCCGCCTCCATGAGCGCTGGCCAGAGTTCCCACAGCTCCGTCCCGCACCTTGCCTAGGTTACCTAGGAAAGCCCGGGATACCCCTTCCTGCCTTCTCCAGCTTTCCCAGACCCATCCCACACCTGCCTCCTCCAGGAAGCCCCCCGGGTTGCTCAGGCCTCTCAGATCTCTCGCCTTGCTGCCTGCAGCCTGCCTTTTGAATTTGGTACGTTCCTATGCTGGGCTACTTTGCTTTCCCGTGTAATGAATATTTGGAAGCCGTGTCCCCCTCAGCACCAGGCAAAGAACCGGAGTTAGGCAGACAGTAAAGGGCGGCTGCTCGTCCTCCCAAACCCAGGGGACCCGGCAGAGCGGCTGCGGAGGAAGTAACGCTGCTCTGCCCCTGGACGCCTGCCTTAACTGGGGAAGCGGCAAGTCTGACGACCGAATGGGGGCATGAGCCCTGTAGACTACTGAGGGCAGGCCACTGGGCTCTTTAGTGGTAGAGCGCGGAGCAAGCACGTGCGCGTGGGTGCCACTCTCATCCCGCTCTCCACAAGGCCGGTCAGCTGGCTCTCGGAGCTGCCCGGGTTCAAGGCCCCCAGAGGCCGCATGAGACCCGGGTGCAAAGGGACTCGGCAGGGGGAGGAGAGGCTGGCGCGTGAGTGGGGGAGGAGGGAGGCGAGGCCGGAGCGTGCGCAAGGGGAGGCGAGGCCAGGACGTGTGCAGGGGGAGGCGAGGCCGGAGCGTGTGCGAGGGGAGAGAGTGTGTGCAGGGGGCGGCCAGGCCGGCGCGTGTGCAGGGGAGGCGAGGCAGCGCGTGTGCGAGGGGAGAGAGTGTGTGCAGGGGAGGCGAGGCGGAGCGTGCGCGAGGGGGCGGCCAGGCCGGCGCGTGTGCAGGGGCGGCGAGGCGGCGCGTGTGCAGGGGCGGCGAGGCGGCGCGTGTGCAGGCGCCCCCGTGTCTGCATCTGCAGGATGGAGAACCTGTTCATCAACCGCTTCATGCACATGTTCCAATCGTCCTGGAACGACTTCGCCGACTTTGAGAAAATCTTTGTCAGGATCAGCAACACTATTTCTGGTGAGTGTGTTTTGGGGCGCTCTCGCGGTGCTGGGCGAGCCTCGCCTGGGCGTGGGAAGGGGCTGGCCCCCTGCTCCAGTCCGGGCCCTCCCTGTCCCCCAGGCTGGCGCTGCCTGCACGCACACGGCGCCCTCTCCTGGGGACCACTTCCCCTGGCCAGAGGCTTCTGCTCCTTGGATGTTCAAGGCTGAACATCCTCAGCCTCATTCGGCCATCAAAAGTCTTGAAAATACCATAATTTTTTCTTTACATAAATCATTTTTTATGCTTCTTAACAGCAACAACAAAAAAAAAATTCCAGCAACAGAAAAGCTAGGAGGCAGTAAGGAAGCAACCCAGGGAACAGCCGTCCTCACCGACTCCTCCCGAGGCTGTCCCCCTGCTCTGCTCCTCCCGCGTCCCGGGCCCCTCCTTCCTGGGCTCAGGACCTGGGTTCTTTTCCTTTCTGTAGGTACAGTGTTGCACAGCAGATCTCTAGAACCTATTCATCTTGCTTGATTGAAATTTCATGCTCGTGGACCACTAACTCCCTGACTCCCTCTCCTAACCACCACCATGCTATGCTGCTTTTTGTATAGATGTTTTCAAGATTTTTTTTTAATGTGGACCATTTAAAAAGTCTTTATTGAATATTTTGAAATATTGTTTCTGTTTTTTATGTTTTGGTTATTTGGCCATACGGCATATGGGAATCTTAGCTCCCTGACCAGGGATTGAACTCACACCCCCCGCACTGGAAGGCAAAGCTTAAGCACTGCACTGACAGGGAAGTCCCTTTGCTGCTCTTTGATTCTGAGTGTGACTAGTTTCGACTTTTCCTGTGAGTAGACTCACGCGGTATTTGTCCCTCGGTGGTGCTTTTCCATTGAGCGTAACGTCCTCCAGGCTCATCTGTGCTGTGATACATTGCACATTTGCTTCTTTTTAAAGGCTGAATAGTATTCCATTGGATGCATACACCACGTTTTCTTCATCCCTCTGTAGAGGACCATTTACATGGTTTCCACATATTGGCTGTTACAGATTGTGCGGCAATGAACACGGGGATGCGGATATCTCTTCAAGATCCTGATTTCAGTTCTTTGGGATGAATACCCAGAACTGGGATGCCGGATCACGTGGTCATTCTATTTTGAACTTTCTGAGGAAGCTCCACACTGTTCTTCATGACAGCCGTGTATGCTGCCCTCCCACCAGCTACGCACAGGGGCGCCAGCTTCTCCACAGCCTCACCAATACTCGTCTTTAAACAATAATAAGAATAGTGTCCTGGCAGGTGTGAGCTGGTGTCTCGTGGTGGCTTTGATTTGCATTTTGCTGATGATTAGTGATGTTGAGCATTTTGTCATATGCCTGCTGGCTATCTCTATGCCTTTTTCAGAGAAATGTCTGTTCACATCCTTTGCCCCCTTTGTAAGCGGGTTATTGGTGTTTTGTTCCTGAGCTGCAGGAACTCCTTCTATATTTGAAGAGTAGCCCCTATCGGATATGTGGTTTGCAAACATTTTCTCCTATTCTGTAGGTTGACTTTTCACTCTGTTGTTTCCTTTGCTGTGCAGAAGCTTTTTAATTTGATACAGTCCCATTTGTCTATTTTTGTTGCTTCTGAGCCACTAAAGGCTAGCTCAGGGAGGACGGGGTGGCACCCTGGCCTGACTGAGTGGTCAAGCAGTTTGGCATGGTGGGCTGTCCCGTGAACGCCTGGGAGAGCGCCAGCAGGGACTCTGGCCCTCGGTCCGCATCAGGACGACCTCGGCCTGGCCCAGGCTGAGCTGCAGTCCTCTCCCCGCAGAGCGGGTCATGAATCACTGGCAGGAAGACCTCATGTTTGGGTACCAGTTCCTGAACGGCTGCAACCCTGTGATGATCCAGCGCTGTCTGAAGCTGCCAGCCAATCTGCCGGTGACCACAGAGATGGTGGAGTGCAGCCTGGAGCGGCAGCTAACCCTGGAGCAGGAGGTCGAGGTAGGACCTGGTCTCGAGGTAGGACCTGGCCGGCTGGAGCAGAGCAGCTCGCATAGCCGGGTCACACTCAGTCAGGCAGAAGCCACTTCCTGCTGGCCCATGCTTGCTGGCCTCCGGGCCACTGTCTCCAGGCTCTGGTTGGTGGTCAGTGAAGTGGCCTCTGCCTTTTCCCGAACATTGATGAAAATGGTCTTGTCCAACATAGGTGAGGGAATTGAGGGTCACATTTCTCCACGAGGCTCAGGTCTGAGAGCATAAGCTCAATGTTGTCAGTATCAATTCATAATTAAAAGAGCTCCCTCTAACAAAGGGCCTGTTATGGGTCAAGTATTGTGAGAGATGCTTTACACGCAGAACCATCCATTGTTACCCGCCTTGCAAAGGTAAAGAAACTGGAGGAAAAGCTAGTCTTCCATCAGGGCAAAACAAAACCAAACCAGCGGGAGAAAGCTGCTGGGACTCCGAGTTTCTAACCAGAAGTGTTGGTCTGCTCCTGTCCTCGCCCTCTTCCCATCCCCTTCTCGGCCCTCATCCGCCCGATCAGCTCTCTGCACTTGCAAGACTCATCCAGCTTTGAGACAGAAAGGGCTTAAGCCTCCCCCTCTGGCGGGACCTGGCGTCAGCCGCCTCCACGCCGGGAGCTTGAGGCGCTGGGAAGGGCCCCTCGTCTCTCGGCAGCTGACCCCTTCCCACCAGAGCCAGGACGCGCAGGCCTCCTGCCAGCCGCCCCTCAGGCGCCTGGGGGCTTTCTGCTGCTTCCAGGCACCTCACGTTGCTTGCTCGGCTCACCTTGGGAGCCTGGCAAGAGAGGGGTGGTCGGTGCCATTTGAAGACAGACCTCCTAGCCCTCACACCCTGCCCACCTGACTCCAGAGGGCCGCCTGCCCAGGCAAGGTCCCAGGCAGGGCTCCTGCCTAGTCACACGGCCAGGTGACAGCGCATGCCTCCCCGCAGATAGGCACACAGAGCAGGGCTTCTCTCTAGACCTGATTGCTGGACCTGGTAACACCGATTCAGTGACACTGATTTCAAGCTTCAAGTCCGAGAAGCACTGAACCCTGACAGTCAGAGAATCCTAGAACTGGAAGGGACAGAGCAGCCGCCACGCAGCCGCCACACAGCAGGGGGCTCAGCCGCCACGCAGCGGTCCTTGCACCACAGTGGTCACCCTTCCTGTGAGTAATGGTCTTGGTGCTCAGCTGCGGTTTCCAGGGTGAAGCAGTAACCCAATAGCCACCCCTGACTGGATCCTTAGACACGCACCCCCTGTCTCTCACGCATCCACGGCTCCATCCCGTCTCTTACGCATCCACGGCTCCATCCCCCGTCTCTTAAGCATACACGGCTCCATCCCCCAGCTCTTACGCATCCACAGCTCCATCCCCCGTCTCTTAAGCATACATGGCTCCATCCCCCAGCTCTTACCCATACACGGCTCCACCCCCAGCCCCCACCCCCCGTCTCTCACGCATCCACGGCTCCATCCCCGGTCTCTCGCACATACAGGGCTCCATCCCCTACGATGTAGTTCTCAATCCCCGCAATCTTTTCTGCTACCACTCTTTGGCAGCATCTTATGATCTACAGAGATCATAGATTTGTGGCCAACTAAAACTCCCAAGTTGTTATTTGCAATTTTTTTTTGCACTATGAATAAATTCTACCCCTATTGTTTTTGAATCATTGTCACAACTCTTCAAGAGTGTTTTAGTTCTTAGACTTTATATTAGGATTCTGTGGTTTCAACCTAAAACCAGTTTAATCTAAGAAATGCCTTGACTGGGGCAACAGCATGAAGCAGACTGAGCCTGCTGGGTCTAAGATTCAGATAATCCATTAGCATCATTTCTCCAGTTATCAATTTTCTGCTGCTGTTGGAAGTTTTTTTTTTCCTGAGGATGTCCTTACGTGGAGGTAAATATGACTGCTATGAGCTTCAGACTTACCTTCCATCATTTTAGCAAACACTGCTGAACCCCAGGAAAAAGGTCCCTATTTCCCAACACTTTCAGCAAATGTCATGGGTCCAGTTTGAGTTGTGAGACAGTTCCCTGAGCCACTCATTACAGCCAGGAGAATGGAGAATGCTGGCCAAAAGGAGAGGACAGGAGCACCAGACAAGCAAGGCCACCCGTATCAGAACTGCGAGATACAGCTGACTCCTCACTTTCCAGAAGAGAGAGGAGGTGGCCTGGAATGACAGAGAAATGCCCCAGAGGCAGCCCCAAATCCCCGGCCTCCTGATTCCCAGGGTCTCCCTTTAGCCTGTCATTCATCAAGTTAAATAATTTGGTCTGCTGAAGAGCTGACCGGCAGACGTTTCTTCCGCACAGTGGTCACTGACGGGCACTCTGCTCTGGAAGTCCATTTGTCCAGCCCATCTCAGAAGCCCAACCAGGCCCACGACCCCACCAGGCCCGGGTGTCTCCAATTTCCGGCCAAGGTGTCCTGAGGGGCCATCACATACTCTGCTGGAGGCAGCCTGTGCCCACTTCCCTCTGCCCTGACTGGCCAAGGGCACCATTGCTCTTTCCCCCTCCCTGGCCCCTTCTTGCGCCAAGTGCCACTCAGGCCGATGCTCAGAACTCATCCCTGGTGTCAGACAGCTGCAGGGTCCTACAGCTGGCAGTCCTGAAGCCTGTGAGCTGTGGTCACCCCGCGCCCTCTGCTGGCAGACTTAGGGACACGCAGCTGACTTGAGCACCCGTGGACAGGTCGCTACCACATACACCTTGACGGCCTTCGCCAGCCAGATCGCAGCCCCTGCCTCCATTTCTAGCTTAAAACACAAGAGGCTTTAGAAGCAGCACCACGTGTCCTCCACCCCAGACTCTTCCGGCTCTGGCCTGAGCAGGCGCTGGCCCTGCAAAAGGAGCCCTCGGCTCCGTCTTGGTGGCCCAGACAGAAAAGAATCTGCCTGCAACGAGGGAGAGGCCCCAGGTTCGATCCCTGGATCAGGAAAATCCCCTGGAGAAGGGACTGGCTACCTACTCCAGTATTCTTGCCTGGAGAATTCCATGGACAGAGGAGCCTGGAGGGCTACAGTCCATGGGGTCACAGAGTCGGACACGGCTGAGTGACTAACACGCTCAGGGGACTCAAGTGGGCAACTTGCTACCTTCCCCACATGCATTTTTGTTTTATATTAAAGTGTGGTATCTACAGGAATCGAGAGTGGCCGCAAGCTCAATGACGGCTTGGTAGCACCGAGTTCCCCTGCCATGCCAGAACCTCACACCAGGACACAGACCCCACCCCACCCTTGCGGACCGCCTTACCCCTGGGGACCCTCCCTTGAAACCTCAGGGTCCGCCAGCCCTGACGACCCCCTCCTGGCACGGCGGACGCCCGCTCTTGGGCCTCAGGACCCCCTCCTGCCGGCTTCCCGACTCCTCCCAGGGGCAACCTTTCTCCTGACTCTGACACTCGAGTTTGCCCAGCTTTGAACTCTTGTAAGTGGAATCCTGCAGCGTCACTCTTGGCATTTGAGCTCTCTCATTTATTTCATCTAAATTCTGTCTTCTTTCTCAACTGTCACTGTGGGTGGTCTTTCACCATCTTTCATGAGGGTCAGGCGGACTGTAGGTACAGCAAGTGTGTCAGGAGCCCCTGGCATCTCTTCACCTTGCTGAGCCCCACCATAGCCTATGGAAACTTCTGTCAATCACTCCAAGAACTCTACGCTCTGAACTCCACCATATTGACTGGACCTCCTATCCCTCCCACTGGGCCCGATTCCTGGGTCCGTCTCAGACTGGACCTGATTGGGATGTATCTCCTCTTACCTCCTGCAGCAAGGGAACATCTTCGTTGTGGACTTTAAGCTGCTGGATGGCGTCGATGCCAACAAAACAGACCCTTTTACTCCGCAGTTCCTGGCCGCGCCCATCTGCTTGCTGTACAAGAATCTGGCCAACAAGATTGTCCCCATCGCCATCCAGGTAGGCGGCCCAGCCCGGCTCTCATCCTGGGCAGCTCCATCCTCAGTAGCCAGGGCTCAGGGAGGATTTCCTGGGTGGACCAACAGACCTCCAGGAGGGAAAGGCAGGTCCTGCCTGGAATCGCCTGCTTACGGCTCTGCCAGGTGGACAGGACAAACAAGAGCACAGGGCTTCCTGCCAGTCTGGGGAGGGCTGGCCACAGTGGGCAGAAGGGCTCCAGCCCACAAGACACACCTGAGCGCCTCCTGGCTCTGGGGAGGACCTGCCCCGGCGCGCTGGCATTCTGACCAGCCCACAGACAACCCTGAGGTCAGTATCAGGAAACTGCTGGAGCTAATCGGCGAATTTGGCAAAGTTGCAGGATCCCAATCAATACTCAGAAATCACTTGCATTTCTATACACTAACAATTAAAAATCAGAAACAGCAATTAAGGAATCAATCCCGTTCACCATTGCAACAAAAAGAATTAAATATCCAGAACAAACTTATCAAAGGAGACAAAAGAACTGTACACAGAAAATTATAAGACACTAAGGAAAGAAATCAAAGATGGCATAAACAGGTAGAAAGATATTCTACATTCCTGGGCAGGAAGACTCAATATTGTGAAAATGACTGTACTACCAAGTGCAATTACAGATTCAACTCGATCCCTATCAAATTACCAATGGCATTTTTCACAGAACTAGAACAAAAATTTTCACAGTTCATTTGGAAACACAAAAGACCCCGAATAGTCAAAGCAGTCTTGAGAAAGAAGAATGGAGCTGGAGGAATCAAGCTTCCTGACTTCAGGTTATACTACAAAGCTACAGTCATCAAGACAGTATGGTACTGGCACAAAAGCAGAAAGAGAGACCAATGGAACCAGATAGAAAGCCCAGAAATAAACCGATGCACCTATGGATATCTTATTTTTGACAAAGGAAGCAAGACTATACTATGGGGCAAAGACAGCCTCTTCAATGAATGGTGCTGGGAAAACTGGACAGCTACATGTAAAAGAATGGAATTAGAACACTTCCTAACACCACACACAAAGATAAACTCAAAATGGATTAAAGACGTAAATGTAAGACCAGAAACTATAAAACTCTCAGAGGAAAACATAGGCAGAACACTTGATGACATAAACCAAAGCAAGATCCTCTATGACCCACCTCCTAGAGTAACGGAAATAAAAACAAAAGGGAACAAGTGGGGCCTGATTAAACTTAGAAGCTTTTCCGCAGCAAAGGAAACTGTAAGCAAGGTGAAAAGACAACCCTCAGAACAGAAGAAAATAATGGCAAATGAAACAACTGGCAAAGATTAATTTCCAAAATATACAAGCGGCTCATACAACTCTATATCAGAAAAACAAACAACCCAATCAAAAAGTGTGCAAAAGACCTAAATAGACATTTCTTCAAAGAGGACATACATATGGCTAACAGACACATGAAAAGATGCTCAGCATGGCTCATTATTAGAGAAATGCAAATCAAAACTACAATGAGATATCACCTCACCCTGGTCAGAATGGCCCTCATCAAAGAGTCTACAAACAATAAATGCTGGAGAGGGTGTGGAGAAAAGGGAACGCTCTTGCACCATTGGTGGGAATGTAAATTAATACAGCCACTATGAAAGTCAGTATGGAGATTCTTTAAAAAGCTAGGAATAAAACCACCATATGACCCAGCAATCCCACTCCTACATACATACACAGAGGAAACCGAAATGGAAAAAGACGCATGTAGCCCATTATTCATTGCAGCACCATTTACAGCAGCCAGAACATGGAAGCAACCTAGATGTCCACTGATAGATGAATGGATAGGAAGTTGTGGTACATATACAAATGGAATGTTACTCAGCCATAAAAAGGGAGGCATCTGAGTCAGTTCTGATGAGGTGGGTGAACCTAGAACCTATTCTACAGAGTGAAGTGAGTCAGAAAGAGAAAGAGAAATGCCGTATTCTAACACACATATACGGAATCTAGAAAAATGGTAGTGAAGAATTTATTTACAGAGCAGCAATGGAGAAACAGAGAGAATAGACTTATGTATACGGGGAGAGGGGAGGAGAGGCTGAGATGTATGGAAACAGTAATATGGAAACTTATATCACCATATGTAAAATAGAGAGCCAACCGGAATTTGCTGTGTGGCTCAGGAAACTCAGACAGGGGCTCTGTATCAACCTAGAGGGGTGGGATGGGGAGGGAGATGGGAGGGAGCTTCAAAAGGGAGGGGATATATGTATACCTATGGCCGATTCATGCTGAGGTTTGACAGAAAACAGCAAAATTCTGTAAAGCAGTTATTCGTCAATTAAAAAAAAAACCACCAGTAGGGGCTGAGCAGGTGACGCTGTGAGATGAGCTCGAAGCTGCGGTTGCCAGGGAGGACCATGGCGGTCCTGAGATGCTCCCGGCTTCTTGTCTCCACCGAGGATGATGGAGGAGGAGAGGCGTGCGGTCTGGGGGAGGGACAGGCAGGGCCAGAGCTTCCTCTCTCCCCATTCCTGGCTGCAGGTGCTTTCTCAGGGTGTCGCGGCCCCTGCAGCGCTGCGGGAGATGCTACCCAAGCAGCAGGAAGCCACACCAAGGCCAGGACCGGGTGCGGGTCTGTGAAGGAGGGAGGCTCCACAGGGCCCCAAGGGCAGCATTTTGAGTCAGTCATGAACCGGGCACTGGGTGCCCTGGGCATGATAGCAGCTGATTTTGCCAGATGTTAACCGCACACCAAGTTTATCCCAAGGGTTTGCCCGCACAGTCCACAATCTCTTACTCCCAATTCTGAAATCGAAAACTCTCAGATTCTCAAAAAATTTGTAGCAGATTCATTGGCAGCAAAGCTTACTCTGAACCAATGTGCACGCACGCTCCATCGCTCAGTCGTGTCTGAGCCTTTGCAACTCTGCAGACTAGCCCACCAGGCTCCTCTGTCCGTGGGATTTTCCAAGCAAGAATACTGGAGTGGGTTGCCGTTTCCTCCTCCGGGGGATCTTCCTGATAGAAGGGAATACTGAAGAGGCTTTCTCCCACTCAGTGTGAAAGGTGTGCGTCTCATGCAGAAATATTAGCATGTTTGAGTATAAATATTGTGTTGCCGCAGACCCAGGGAGAGGAAGACAGTTGCCACATAATGACATGTGCACGCTGCTAAAATCCTAAAAATCCTGGATGCTGAAACACTTGGCCATCAGGGCTTCAGACCAGAAAGCCTGCCTTTATTCACGTAATTGTCACTACAAGCCTCTGAGTAGGCAGGCACTCCACCTACTGACCACTGCAAGCAGATAAGGAAACCGAGGCACTGGGGCACACAGTCAGCGGCAGAACCGAGACTGGGGCCAGGTCATCTGGCTCCAGAGTTCGTGTCCCCCCCGCTGTCCCCCACTCCCCACCAGTCTAATCAATCAAGGGCAAGAAGGGGATCCAGAAGCACGCAGAGTCTGGGAAGCGGCAGCATTTAAGGGGGGAGCCGAGGAAGGAAAGATCAGGGGACCAGAAAGCAGCCGCAAGAAGTGGGTGGGACCAGGGGAGAGGGGAGAGATGGGGAGCGGGTGGAAGGCCCCTGCCCACACCTGCACACACCACAGCATTCGCCCCGTGCTGCCTGCACACCCTCTCATTTGCTTCCCCTGGTAGCTGCCAGGCTGGTGCACCTGTGCCCTTGTTGACAGCAGTGAAGCTGCAGTCCATAAAGGCTGAGTTGTCCAAGCTCCCACAGGCAGTGAAGCTGCAGCCGGGAGGAGAGACTGTTACAGGCCCAGGGCCGCTGCCCTCCTCCGTGATCCTCTCAGGATTCAAAGTCTCTGTTGAAGAAATCTGGATTCTCCTGGAATTTCTTGAGGCCAGGCTCTCCTACAGTTACAGCCTGGAGCAAAATATTGCAATGCCTTCTCTTTCTGCAACGTATCAGCTCAACCAGGTGCCAGGAGAAGAGAACCCCATTTTCCTCCCTTCGGATGCAAAGTATGACTGGCTTCTGGCCAAGATCTGGGTGCGCTCCAGCGACTTCCACGTCCACCAGACCATCACCCACCTTCTGCGCACACATCTGGTGTCTGAGGTGTTTGGCATCGCCATGTACCGCCAGCTGCCTGCCGTGCACCCCATCTTCAAGGTACAGCAAGCTCCTGCTTCACCTGGGGGGAGAGGACAGAAGGAAGGGAGGAGGGGCACCGACGTCCCCGCAGGGCTGTGGCTGGGAGAGGCTGGGGAGGAGGGGAGGCAGCCCCACGGAGAGAGAAGCTCAGAGCCTGCTGGGCCTGAGGACATCGGGCGGGGGCCAGGGCCTGGGCCTGCCCGGCCTCTGGCAAGCCTTGGGGAGGAGCAGAGTTTGAAGAGGCAGATGAGCTCAGTGTTGCTCTGCCCTTCTCTCTCCTGAATCCCGCGGACACTGACTGCTGGGGTGGCTGCAGGCTGAATTTACCTCCATTTCCCCACCTGTAACACGAGACCAGATAGCACACCTGCCCCCTAGGATCGGTCAGGGTTGAAGTAGCGGACACATTTGGAGAATTTCAGAGTGCCCAGCGCAGTTACGCTCTGTGTCAGCGCTGATGGTGGTCATGTTCGTCGTGCTCTTTCTTGCTGAGCATCAGAGCGGCAGTCCCCAGGCTGCCATGCCAGCAGCTCGCGGCAGTGCAGGTCGACACGCCAGCTTCACTCCCTCCGTGACCCTTGGCATCTCTCCTCCACGGTGCACTGGCGGGGGGCGGGGGGGGGGCGGCCCTGGGGGCCCCGAG
>SJYX01017258.1:459390-472961 GCA_006410675.1 Oreotragus oreotragus
GCTTCAGCTCCTCGCTCCAAGTTCCCTTGGGCAACGCTGGCCTGTGGCCTCCACCTCAGCACCTGGTGCTGGGCCCAAAGCCCCCAGGCACCCCCCGCCCTCTAGGCTGCCTCATACACGGGCCCGGGACTCAGTGTCCCCAAGGCACAAGCCCATTGGCTGGCACTCTGCCTCTCTTTAAATTGTGTGGGCCTCACTCTCCGAGACGGGTTCTGCAGACAGGCTTCCCCCAGTGGGAGAGGGGAACATCTCAGCGAGCGCCAAGCTTCCGATACCACACATGACGTCATCTTCCATGCAAACAGAAAGTACCGGGGAACAACTCTGTTGGTCCTGCTCGCGTCAAACGCCCTCCGTGGGCCAGTGTCTGGCCCCAGTCCCCAAGTTCTCCTTGGAAGATTCTGTGCCCTGAGCACTCAGCCACGTGTATGCCTGCCTGCAAGCAGGCGTACCGGCATCTCTGCAGCTGGGATGACGACCAGCAGCCCTCACTAGGCACACAAGAGGCCCTCAGCAGAGTGGTGTGTGTCCTGGGGTCCAGTGTATGCCCCTGCCTTACGCTCAAAGATCAGGCCTCTGAGAGCAACGCTCGGCCCTGGGCAGCCTGTGCTCAGAACGAGGGCAGGCCTGGCCCAGGGGCTGCTCTGGCCTGGATGCCACTCTGCCTGCCGTCCTCCCTGCACCCCTCACTGCACCACCCCTCCCTCCTGCATCTCAGCCCCTCATATTTGGGTCAGGACGAGGCTCCTCCCCATAGCCTCCTCCTGGGGCTGCCCTGGGCATGCTCTGAGTTAAATGTCCCTCCCACTCCACCTCACTGGACGTGGGTTTGCTCTGGTGGGCCAGGACATCTCCCTGCCCTTTCAGTTTCTCAAGCTGAGCTTTGGCGCCGAAGGAACTGGCCTTGGCTCACAGCACTTCCTCCCCTCCTGCTCAAGGCCAACGCCACCGGGGGCGGTGGGCACGTGCAGATGGTGCAGAGGGCCATGCAGGACCTGACCTACACTTCCCTGTGCTTCCCTGAGGCCATCAAGGCCCGGGGCATGGATAACGCGGAAGACATTCCCTACTACTTCTACCGGGACGACGGGCTCCGGGTGTGGGAGGCCATCAAGACGTGAGCTCTGGGGCTGGGGGTCAGCTCTGGGCAGCGGGAGCTGAGGGGCTGCAGGAGGAGTGGCCGGGGCTCTGACGGTCATGACGGGGTGCTGGGCCGCTGACTCAGTGGGCCGGGAGGCCTGGCCCCGTTGTCAGGGCAACGACGGGGGAACAGGGCTGCGCCAGGCTGGACGGGGGTGGGGGAGAGTGTGACCTGACCAGACATCAAGAAGTGATGGGGTCACGGATGGGGCAAGGGGCCCGTTCTGCAGACCCTGGCTGGTCACCCGCTCTTGGCTGGGCCTCTCCTGAGCCAGGTTTGTGGCCGAGGTGGTGGACATCTACTACAAGAGCAGCCAGGTGGTGGAGGAGGACCAGGAGCTACAGGACTTCGTGAAGGACGTTTATATGTATNTGTGGGCCTGTCTCTTATACACATCTACCCGACCTGAGGCCCAGATTTCCTCTCCGGAGACCAGCCCCCTAGGCACCACCTGGGTGGAGGCTTGGAAGGGTGGGAGGCTGGGTGTGCTCCGAGTGAAGCCCCCGTGTTCTCTGGCCGGCGTCCGCCCCTTCCACCCACCCTCTCTCCCTCCTCATCACGGTATCCTTGTCACCTCCTCTCTCCTCCCCTCCCCCTGGCATGTGGGTGTAAACCCTGTCTGCCTGCCCCGTGGCCCAGACTAGGTTCCTGCATCTCCCCACCCACTCTGCTGCCCGTCACTCAGAGCACAGCCTCCCACCCTTCCTCCCTTCCAGGCCATGGGCATGCCCAGCTCACTCTTCCCTTCAGTGGGGCCTTGGGTCCCCACCCACCCAGCACTCCCTCTCAGGCAGTACCCTTTGCTGTGACCCCTCTAGAGGCTTACTGAGCCTGGACTCTCCCACAGCTTTACCCCCAACCTTGCTCCTTTCCCACCTCCAGTTAGTAAGCCAGCCAGACCATCCCAAGGGTCACCATTTGGGCAGAAAATGACAAAGCTCATCTCAGGCCAGCTACAGCTGGAATGGGACTGTGTCATCTCACACACCTGGACATGTTCAGGCGCTTCAGCTCCTCGCTCCAAGTTCCCTTGGGCAACGCTGGCCTGTGGCCTCCACCTCAGCACCTGGTGCTGGGCCCAAAGCCCCCAGGCACCCCCCGCCCTCTAGGCTGCCTCATACACGGGCCCGGGACTCAGTGTCCCCAAGGCACAAGCCCATTGGCTGGCACTCTGCCTCTCTTTAAATTGTGTGGGCCTCACTCTCCGAGATGGGTTCTGCAGACAGGCTTCCCCCAGTGGGAGAGGGGAACATCTCAGCGAGCGCCAAGCTTCCGATACCACACATGACGTCATCTTCCATGCAAACAGAAAGTACCGGGGAACAACTCTGTTGGTCCTGCTCGCGTCAAACGCCCTCCGTGGGCCAGTGTCTGGCCCCAGTCCCCAAGTTCTCCTTGGAAGATTCTGTGCCCTGAGCACTCAGCCACGTGTATGCCTGCCTGCAAGCAGGCGTACCGGCATCTCTGCAGCTGGGATGACGACCAGCAGCCCTCACTAGGCACACAAGAGGCCCTCAGCAGAGTGGTGTGTGTCCTGGGGTCCAGTGTATGCCCCTGCCTTACGCTCAAAGATCAGGCCTCTGAGAGCAACGCTCGGCCCTGGGCAGCCTGTGCTCAGAACGAGGGCAGGCCTGGCCCAGGGGCTGCTCTGGCCTGGATGCCACTCTGCCTGCCGTCCTCCCTGCACCCCTCACTGCACCACCCCTCCCTCCTGCATCTCAGCCCCTCATATTTGGGTCAGGACGAGGCTCCTCCCCATAGCCTCCTCCTGGGGCTGCCCTGGGCATGCTCTGAGTTAAATGTCCCTCCCACTCCACCTCACTGGACGTGGGTTTGCTCTGGTGGGCCAGGACATCTCCCTGCCCTTTCAGTTTCTCAAGCTGAGCTTTGGCGCCGAAGGAACTGGCCTTGGCTCACAGCACTTCCTCCCCTCCTGCTCAAGGCCAACGCCACCGGGGGCGGTGGGCACGTGCAGATGGTGCAGAGGGCCATGCAGGACCTGACCTACACTTCCCTGTGCTTCCCTGAGGCCATCAAGGCCCGGGGCATGGATAACGCGGAAGACATTCCCTACTACTTCTACCGGGACGACGGGCTCCGGGTGTGGGAGGCCATCAAGACGTGAGCTCTGGGGCTGGGGGTCAGCTCTGGGCAGCGGGAGCTGAGGGGCTGCAGGAGGAGTGGCCGGGGCTCTGACGGTCATGACGGGGTGCTGGGCCGCTGACTCAGTGGGCCGGGAGGCCTGGCCCCGTTGTCAGGGCAACGACGGGGGAACAGGGCTGCGCCAGGCTGGACGGGGGTGGGGGAGAGTGTGACCTGACCAGACATCAAGAAGTGATGGGGTCACGGATGGGGCAAGGGGCCCGTTCTGCAGACCCTGGCTGGTCACCCGCTCTTGGCTGGGCCTCTCCTGAGCCAGGTTTGTGGCCGAGGTGGTGGACATCTACTACAAGAGCAGCCAGGTGGTGGAGGAGGACCAGGAGCTACAGGACTTCGTGAAGGACGTTTATATGTACGGCATGCGGGGCAAGAAGGCCTCAGGTGGGGGCTGCTCTCCTCCCCGCGGCCTCTCCTCTCTCTCCCCTGTGCCACTGAAAGGCTCTAGGTGATGCTGGCCGTTGGCCTGCATCTTAGCAGCTGGTGCTGAGCCCACAGCTCCCAGGGGACCCCTGCCCTTCAGTGTGCACCATGGGGATGATTTCCAAAAGCCGGGAGAGGGAGGAGAAGCGACTGGAACCCCGGTTCTTCCCGTGCGTCGCGCTCATGCCCAGGCCCCCCAGCACTGGCCCGAGGGCACCCAGGGACCTGTGTGGGTGGGGGTGGGCGCTTGCTGGCAGAGCGGCCCTCCCTGGGGTCGGGGCCTCAGCCAGTCCGGGGCTCTCCCTTAGGTTTCCCCAAGTCCATCAAGACCAAGGAGCAGCTGTGTGAGTACCTGACTGTGGTTATCTTCACGGCCTCAGCCCAGCATGCGGCGGTGAACTTCGGCCAGGTGGGCAAGGACAGGGCAAGCCCTCCGGGCGGGAGATGGCCAGGCCAGCTCGGCTGCTTGAGGGCCCTGGGTGGGCTGCCCCACTTCCTCCACAGGAGCGGGGGTGGAGGGGTGGAGGGGCCAGGAGTCTGGTGTTCCCAGGGGCCAGTGGAGTTGGGTTCTGTGCTAAGCACTGGATGCCATTGTGAGGGAGGGGGCTTCCCTGGCCCCGCTGGAGTTGGAGGAGGGGGCTCGGGGAGGTGGCAAGGGCGGCAAAGGTGGGTGAGGGCTGCACTTGCTGCGGGGGCACCCAGCCGGGTCGGCGGCTGTCCCTGCAGTATGACTGGTGCTCCTGGATCCCCAACGCCCCCCCGACCATGCGGGCCCCACCCCCAACGGCCAAGGGTGTGGTCACCATCGAGCAGATCGTGGACACGCTGCCCGACCGCGGCCGCTCCTGCTGGCATCTGGGCGCAGTGTGGGCACTGAGCCAGTTCCAGGACAATGAGGTGAGGCCGGCTTCAACCCCTTCCTCAGCCCCAGGGCTTTATGATCCAGGGCTCAGGCTGGACCCCTGCCGGCCAGGAACCCTGACTTGCAAGGCTGGAGGGACCTGTGAGGGCCTCAGGCCAGAGCCTGGATGGAGCTCAGAGTGGGGCGGGCAGGAGAGCAGAGGTCACTGTGACGCTCCCCACAAGGGCACACCCCCCCCCCGCTGTCCCCACTGTTGGCAAAGCTCTTCCATGTGAGTTTCTCCCAGACACCCCACAGGTGAGGGCTGGGTTTCCTGGGTATCTTTTGAGACATACTCATACAACCTGTTGAACCTAATTCCAAAGGCCCCAGGACGGCTCTCAGACACCACTCCTGGTGTCAGCTCAGTGCTGCTTAGAATGACTGGCCGGTTGGACCAGCCACAGACCCACTGGCATTTGTTGGCAGTGTGTGGCTTTGGGACCTCTGTGTTGGTCCCTAATATCTTCACATATCAGCATGTGTGTTCAACAGAACCAGTACATTCCTTGTGGAGGAATTTCTTGGTCAAAGAATGTTGAGACTGAATGGCCCTCCACAAACTGAACCCAACATCCCGTCAACAGTGCAGAGCACCTCTCCCACCCTGCCCAGCCCTGGCTATGAGACTTTTCAATTTTAACATTCTCAGATTTCGTTTCTAAAAGATACACCCAGTTTCAACTTGAAGACATTTGTGTGAGCGTGCAAATGGGCACACCACCCCAGCAGAGCCTGGCTGTGGCCGGCCTGGGCTGCAGAGGTCAGACTGGCCCTGTGCCCCCGTGGCCTGGGGACTGGGCCACATGCCCACCACAGCCGGGGCCACCCCAGCCTCCACATCTGCCTGGGCCATCACCAGTCCTATAGCCGCCTGCAGCGGGGCACCGATCTGCGAGGCCCCAGCCCAAGCGCGTACTCGGGTGCTCGCAGCAGGTGGCAGGGGAGGGAGATGCGGGGAGCCCTGATGAGCCCAGGCCTCGACTCCCGAGGGCTGGGCTCGGGGGGCGGGACGCGTCCTGTCGGTTTACGTCGCCTCGTCACAGGCTGACCTGTCTCTGTCTGTCTGGGTCTCAGCTGTTCCTGGGCATGTACCCAGAGGAACACTTCATCGAGAAGCCCGTGAAGGAGGCCATGGCCCGGTTCCGTAAGAACCTCGACGCCATCGTCGGCGTCATCGCCGAGCGCAACAAGAGCAAGAAGCTGCCTTACTACTACTTGTCCCCAGACCGGATTCCCAACAGCGTGGCCATCTGAGTGGCCGCCCGAGCCCGTCCACTGCAGGACGCCCAGTCACCACTCCTGGTGTCAGCTCAGTGCTGCTTAGAATGACTGGCCGGTTGGACCAGCCACAGACCCACTGGCATTTGTTGGCAGTGTGTGGCTTTGGGACCTCTGTGTTGGTCCCTAACATCTTCACATATCAGCATGTGTGTTCAACAGAACCAGTACATTCCTTGTGGAGGAATTTCTTGGTCAAAGAATGTTGAGACTGAATGGCCCTCCACAAACTGAACCCAACATCCCGTCAACAGTGCAGAGCACCTCTCCCACCCTGCCCAGCCCTGGCTATGAGACTTTTCAATTTTAACATTCTCAGATTTCGTTTCTAAAAGATACACCCAGTTTCAACTTGAAGACATTTGTGTGAGCGTGCAAATGGGCACACCACCCCAGCAGAGCCTGGCTGTGGCCGGCCTGGGCTGCAGAGGTCAGACTGGCCCTGTGCCCCCGTGGCCTGGGGACTGGGCCACATGCCCACCACAGCCGGGGCCACCCCAGCCTCCACATCTGCCTGGGCCATCACCAGTCCTATAGCCGCCTGCAGCGGGGCACCGATCTGCGAGGCCCCAGCCCAAGCGCGTACTCGGGTGCTCGCAGCAGGTGGCAGGGGAGGGAGATGCGGGGAGCCCTGATGAGCCCAGGCCTCGACTCCCGAGGGCTGGGCTCGGGGGGCGGGACGCGTCCTGTCGGTTTACGTCGCCTCGTCACAGGCTGACCTGTCTCTGTCTGTCTGGGTCTCAGCTGTTCCTGGGCATGTACCCAGAGGAACACTTCATCGAGAAGCCCGTGAAGGAGGCCATGGCCCGGTTCCGTAAGAACCTCGACGCCATCGTCGGCGTCATCGCCGAGCGCAACAAGAGCAAGAAGCTGCCTTACTACTACTTGTCCCCAGACCGGATTCCCAACAGCGTGGCCATCTGAGTGGCCGCCCGAGCCCGTCCACTGCAGGACGCCCAGCCGCTCGGGGCTGAGCTCGGCCCCCGGGCTGCAGCCTGCCTGGCTGGGCAGGCTCCCGGCGCCGCCAAGCGGGGGCCTTCGGATTCCCGGGAAGTGGCCTGCAGGACCCAGGCTCCTGGCGTCAAAGCAAACAGCCCCCACCTGGGCCACAGTGTCGCTCAGCTCTGGCGCGTCTGCCTGCTTGTCCCTCAGTCTTCAGCAAACGCCATACTCGATCAGTCTGCCTAACGACTGCAGGGACCCCTCCTACACAGAACAGGACTGCGCCCCTTCCAGCCCGTACGCCCAGCTCAGCGCTTCACGCTAGGCAGCCCCGAAGAGCAACGCGGCTAACGGGTGTCCTTGCTGAGAAACGGGAAGAGGATCTTCTGTTCTGTTTTGCTTAGTCCAATCATACAGTACGTATCCAGATAACTTCTTGTTGAATGAATTAAGAACTGGTTGTCATAAAAATAAAGGCGTTTGCTCAAAACAAGTCTCCAACATGCTATGCTCCAATCACCCCTAACAGCTCACATCCCCTCCCCACACAAAAAAGCCATAATCTTTGTGATCCCATCTAGGCAAAAGCTGCCCCCGTTCCGTTTGGAGAAAAGGTACTTTTCTCTCTTCTTTGCCCACAAAGTTCCTACGCTTCCTTCAGAACCCACTTCCTTCAGGACACTTACTATGTCTGCGGAAGGAGCCCCAGGACCAGGGCTCTCAGCTGACTAGATTTTACGGACCAGAAAAGCTTTGCAGGAAAAATCAGGAGGGACATTTCTGTTGCTATGAACCAACCAATCCACAAAATCACCCCCACCAGAGGGAGATTCAAGAGGGAGGGGACAAACTACGCCAATGGCTGATTCATGTTGATGTTTGGGAGAGACCAACACAATTCTGTAAAGCAATCACCCTTCAATTAAAAAATGAATTTAAAAAATCACCCCCACCAAGACTGCCGTCTGCTCTCAGCTCTGTTCCGTAACAGGGCATGTAACGACAGAAAGGCTGCAGAACGAGGGGAACGGACTTCTCTTTCTCGCAGCAGCCTACGCTGTCTTCTCCCCATCTACCCCTGGCCCCCACCGTGGTGCCAGGCAACAGTGAGGCAGCTCCCCTCGGCCAAGGCCCTGGCTTTGTGTGTCTTGAGTGAAAGGGTGGAAGCTGGACAAGGGAACCAAAGGGGAGCCCGGCTCGGCTCCCCGGATCACTGGACCTCCAGACACCTACTTCAGGCAGAGGGGACCCTGAGAGGCCCCCACAGAGCCTGGACTCTGCTTCTCTCATTTCAGCTCCCAGAAGCAGCTTAGCGAGGCAGGCCAGCCGAGGCTTCTCTGACAGCAGAGGGGCCGAGGGAAGCTCTCGGCTCAGGACAGCAGGCTCATCCCTTCTTCCTTCTACTCCTGAACTAACTCTAGCTCTTTCCAGAACCAGCAAAAGAGGTGCGTAGCAGGACAACTGGTCACTGGGGCACCTCTGAGGCTGGGAGAAAGGTGAGGCCCTAGAAGAGGGCCATCTACACCTCTGTCACCACGTGGGCTGTGCACCAACTCCAGGGGCACCAACCACACAGACCCATGGGCTGTGCACCAACTCCAGGGGCACCAACCACACAGACCCATGGGCTGTGCACCAACTCCAGGGTACCAATCACACAGGCCCATGGGCTGTGCACCAACTCCAGGGGTACCAATCACACAGGCCCGTGGGCTGTGCACCAACTCCAGGGGTACCAATCACACAGGCCCGTGGGCTGTGCACCAACTCCAGGGGTACCAATCACACAGGCCCGTGGGCTGTGCACCAACTCCAGGGGTACCAATCACACAGGCCCGTGGGCTGTGCACCAACTCCAGGGGTACCAATCACACAGGCCCGTGGGCTGTGCACCAACTCCAGGGGTACCAATCACACAGGCCCGTGGGCTGTGCACCAACTCCAGGGGTACCAATCACACAGGCCCGTGGGCTGTGCACCAACTCCAGGGGTACCAATCACACAGGCCCGTGGGCTGTGCACCAACTCCAGGGGCACCAATCACACAGGCCCGTGGGCTGTGCACCAACTCCAGGGGTACCAATCACACAGGCCCGTGGGCTGTGCACCAACTCCAGGGGCACCAATCACACAGGCCCATGGGCTGTGCACCAACTCCAGGGGTACCAATCACACAGGCCCGTGGGCTGTGCACCAACTCCAGGGGCACCAATCACACAGGCCCATGGGCTGTGCACCAACTCCAGGGGTACCAATCACACAGGCCCGTGGGCTGTGCACCAACTCCAGGGGCACCAATCACACAGGCCCATGGGCTGTGCACCAACTCCAGGGGTACCAATCACACAGGCCCGTGGGCTGTGCACCAACTCCAGGGGCACCAATCACACAGGCCCATGGGCTGTGCACCAACTCCAGGGGTACCAATCACACAGGCCCGTGGGCTGTGCACCAACTCCAGGGGCACCAATCACACAGGCCCATGGGCTGTGCACCAACTCCAGGGGTACCAATCACACAGGCCCGTGGGCTGTGCACCAACTCCAGGGGCACCAATCACACAGGCCCATGGGCTGTGCACCAACTCCAGGGGTACCAATCACACAGGCCCGTGGGCTGTGCACCAACTCCAGGGGCACCAATCACACAGGCCCATGGGCTGTGCACCAACTCCAGGGGTACCAATCACACAGGCCCGTGGGCTGTGCACCAACTCCAGGGGCACCAATCACACAGGCCCATGGGCTGTGCACCAACTCCAGGGGTACCAATCACACAGGCCCGTGGGCTGTGCACCAACTCCAGGGGCACCAATCACACAGGCCCATGGGCTGTGCACCAACTCCAGGGGTACCAATCACACAGGCCTGTGGGCTGTGCACCAACTCCAGGGGCACCAATCACACAGGCCCGTGGGCTGTGCACCAACTCCAGGGGCACCAACCACACAGACCCGTGGGCTGTGCACCAACTCCAGGGGCACCAACCACACAGACCCATGGGCTGTGCACCAACTCCAGGGGTACCAATCACACAGGCCTGTGGGCTGTGCACCAACTCCAGGGGCACCAACCACACAGACCCGTGGGCTGTGCACCAACTCCAGGGGCACCAACCACACAGACCAAGGGTTGGCAAGCTTTTTCTATAAAGGGCTGTGGAAATATTGTAGGCTTTCCCGGACAAAGGATCTGCCAGTGGGCACAGCATGTCCACGAAGGGACAAGACTGTGCCCCTAAGTGTGTACCAAACAGGAGGCTGGTCTGCGAGCACCAGTGCCAGCCGACCTGGAGGACTGGAGGCGGCCCTGGCAGCGTGCCTCAGCCCATCACTCTGTCGGGGGAAGCACACGGACTGGGGCCGCCCACCCTGGCCAGGCTTGCATGAACTGGCTTATGACAGGAGATCCTGGTAGGAACACGGAACTAATAGGCCGCCCCAACCGGAAGCGTTCCGGAAAGGTCTGAAGGAGGCCCCGCGTCCGTCCACCTCCCAGGATCCCTCTGGCTAGCAGCCGTCGTGGCTGAGCGATGCGTGCGCCACCAGGAACGCCTCCGAGCTGGAACGACTGGTCAGAGACCACCGGAAACTAGAGCCGCGGCGGGGCGGCTCTCCTGGGCTCCCTCACCCGCGGCGCCCACCCGGGCGCCCTCTCCCGATAAAGTCACTCGCGTTGTCCGCACGTGTGTCTCCTCGGACAGTTCTTTTCCGAGTGCTAGACCAGAGCCCCGTCTCGGGCCCTGGAGGGGTCCGCCTTCCCGCGACAGTTCTGTGGCTCACGTCAAAGGCTGAAGGGGCTGGGAGGTGGCGTCGTTTCAAAACCTCGCTGCACCAAGACCTTGTTCAGTGTCTCTTCAGCCAAACTCGCTACACGTCATCGGGGCCGCAGAGAATCGAAGCCCCTCACGGAAGCCCCCTCCTCACATCCCTACGGATTTCTCCTCCAGCTCCAGGCTCCCAGCATTGCCTCCCACCAAAAGCGGAGCGCGGGTGAGCCGGGGCGGCACGAGCCGCCGTCCCTCCCGCGAGGGCAAGCAGCGTGGGCTGTTCTGCGGCCGCGCTCTCCTCTAGGCTTTCCACGGCTGCGCTCAGTTCCCGGGACCTGCTCTCCCAGGTCAGGCAAGGACACCAGCAAAGCACCCCCTGCCTGGCTCCCCAGTCTCCCGGTGAAGAACTAAGCTACTCCACTGTGTTAACAGAAAAACTCCATTTTGTAAGGTTCCGGGGAAAGAGCCTTTGGAAATCCCCTGACCTCACCCCACCACCCACGAGCCAGTCGGACCCCAGACCAGAATCTCCTGACTTAACGTTCAGGAACCTGTGGTCTACCTAGGCAATAGGGACCACTCAGAAACCAACACACAACCCTTCGAAAGAAAGTGACCAATCAGACGTCCCCCTACCTAGAAATTCTTTTTTTTTTTTCATGAACACTCCCTGTATAAGCAATGTGACCCAAAACCCGGGGCTCCTCCCTATAGCCGCTGATGGTGGGAGCCCCAGCTCGAGCTTGGTAATAAAAACTCTTGCTTTCGCATCGGATATCGGCTCCCTGGTGGTCACTGGGAGATTTCGCGACTTGGGCATAACACTGGCAGCCCTCTGTGGTGTCCTGAACTTGAGGGCCAATTCTCCCGGCTCACCCACACAGTATGCTGGGGCAACCTTGGCCTCCCTTCTTTCATCTTCTGAGCACAGGTGAAGCCAGGCGCCCACCCTCAGCACTCACAGCTCCAGGAGTGGTTTGAAGTCCCAAAATTGGACGATCAACCACATGGGCATTATTCTCACTGTTACCCCGCCAGTGAGAGGGTAACAGGCAGGAAGGCCAGGGGCCTCCAAACAGAGGACATAGGCTACAAGTGTCAGACATTTTTTCTCTCTTAAGGGGCAGGAGGAAACAAATTAGTGTTGTATTTTTCCCCTTCTCTATACAAATTTAAAAAGAGGTTTCTCTTAAAACTCTGTTGCCATAATGACACCTGGCTCCACAGAACTTTTCTCAAACCTTGAGCTAACGATGTATTTTTCTTATGGAAATGTTTATGCATTTACCCCAGACTGTCTTCCGAGTCGGTTCTGCCTAAAGGCTCAGAACGAACTTGACAAACCACAATGTTATACTCATACATTGCTCTCCTAATTTGTGTTAATGAAGCTGTTGCTGCTAAGTCGCTTCAGTCGTGTCTGACTCTGTGCGACCCCATAGACGGCAGCCCACCAGGCTCCCCCATCCTTGGGATTCTCCAGGCAACAACACTGGAGTGGGGTGCCATTGCCTTCTCCAATGCATGAAGGTGAAAAGTGAAAGTGAAGTCGCTCAGTCGTGTCCAACTCTGTGCGACCCCACAGACGGCAGCCCACAAGGCTCCCCCATCCCTGGGATTTTCCAGGCAAGAGTACAGGAGTGGGGTGCCATTGCCTTCTCCGGTTAATGAAGCTATTTGTATGGAAATCTGCCTTTCCTCAGAGTCATGTCAGTCGTTTTATGCCCCCCCCCCAACCCATGACTCGCTGGACCGCGCAGAAGCGCTGCCAAGAGGAACTACCCCTTGCCCGAGGTCAGGGGCGGGGGCCTGGAGGAGCTACCCCACGCCCAAGGAGTGATGGCTGCACAGGCGCAGGAGGACCTAGAGGAGCTACTCCATGTCCAAGGTCAGGAGGGGTGGCCGTGAAGAGATACCCCTCGTCCAAGGTAAGAGAAACCCAAGTAAGACGGTAGGTGTTGCAAGAGGGCATCAGAGGGCAGACACACTGAAACCATACTCACAGAAAACTAGTCAATCCAATCACACTAGGACCACAGCCTTGTCTAACTCAATGAAACTAAGCCATGCCCGTGAGGCAACCCAGGGCGGGCAGGTCATGGTGGAGAGGTCTGACAGAATGTGGTCCACTGGAGAAGGGAATGGCAAACCACTTCAGTATTCTTGCCTTGAGAACCCCATGAGTAGTATGAAAAGGCAAAATGATAGGATACTGAAAGAGGAACGCCCCAGGTCACTAAGTGCCAAATATGCTACTGGAGATCAGTGGAGAAATAACTCCAGAAAGAATGAAGGGATGGAGCCAAAGCAAAAACAATACCCAGTTGTGCATGTGACTGGTGATAGAAGCAAGGTCCGATGCTGTAAAAAGCAATATTGCATAGGAACCTGGAATGTCAAGTCCACGAGTCAAGGCAAATTGAAAGTGGTCAAACGAGATGGCAAGAGTGAACGTCGACATTCTAGGAAATCAGCGAACTAAAATGGACTGGAATGGGTGAATTTAACTCAGATGACCATTATATCTACTACTGTGGGCATGAATCCCTTAGAAGAAATGGAGTAGCCATCATGGTCAACAAAAGAGTCCAAAATGCAGTACTTGGATGCAATCTCAAAAATGACAGAATGATCTCTGTTCATTTCCAAGGCAAACCATTCAATATCACGGTAATCCAAGTCTATGCCCCAACCAGTAACGCTGAAGAAGCTGAACAGTTCTATGAAGAACTGCAAGACCTTTTAGAATGAACACCCAAAAAAAGATGTCCTTTTCATTATAGGGGACTGGAAAGCAAAAGTAGGAAGTCAAGAAATACCTGGAGTAACAGGCAAATTTGGCCTTGGAGTATAGAATGAAGCAGGGCAAAGGCTAATAGTGTTTTGCCAAGAGAACACACTGATCATAGCAAACACCCTCTTCCAACAACACAAGAGAAGACTCTACACATGGACATC
>SJYX01017258.1:476466-487093 GCA_006410675.1 Oreotragus oreotragus
AGCTGATGCCGGTCTCTGAGTTCTGCGCCGTCCCCTTCTCTAATTAGTAGACTGCTATATGCACATGGAACATCCAGCTGGAGCCTAGCAGGGGGCACTCTTTCTGCCCCTTCTGATGTGTATGTCAGAAGGTTTCTCTATCTCTTTTATAATTTAACAAAACTTTATTACACAAAATCTCTGAGCGATCAAGCCTCGTCTCTGGCCCTGGATTGAATGCTTCTTCTCCAGAGGCCAAGAATCCTGGCGTCTTTTGTGATTCAGCAACCACCTTTCACCAGGAGCCAGAAGTGCAGCTCGGCTCAGCTATCACCAGCAATCCTGCCAGCCCTGCCACACTCCCTCACTCTGCTGGACTGCATCAGTCAACGATCTGACGAGATGAGGCTAGTTACGCCACGGACCACCTCAACAGCCATGGTGCCATACGCACCCTGAACTCGAGCCTGGCTCTCCTCAGTGCGGTGAGCCCCAGTAGAGTTCGGACATCTGGAACACGCACATTTGTGAGAACGACTTCAGCCTTCACTGCCATGCTCACACGCTCTCCAGAACCCAGTCCTGCCCAGTGACCGCCAGTGTCTGGGGGACCCAGCCTCCCTTACGGGGACAGACTGAAGCTGCGTGATCTTCTCTGACACAGAAGCCAGAGGGACCCGGAAAGGGGATCAGACCACCGGAGTGCCTGCCAATACTCCCAGCTTCCTGGCAGGAAAACAGTTGCAAAAAGCTCCTTTTTAAAGATATGCTTTATTGCTGCAATTAGACATTCCGTGTATCATACAAACACCACCCCCACCCGTACAGAGAATTACTCAGGCAGTGATTCTGAGAAACAGCAAACATACACAAAATGATACGAAACTAGACATTTAGAAATCTAGAAAGTTTCCAAGTTGAGAAAAACTTCAAGTGTGAAGGGCCTGTTAGAAACTTCGCCACACATGCCAGTGTGAATTTGGTCTTTATTAACAATCAGCATCCTATAAACATTGCATCTGAACAGGTGATGAGCTGCACAATTTCATTACTTTCAAAACAAAGACAAATGCTTTTGTTTCCCTGTGTTTCAGTCTTTCCTTGGGCCAGAGACAGAAGCTGCAAACTTCAGATCAGATCCAAGAGGGGAAGTATCTCAAAAGCGTGTTTGCGTCAGGCCAAATCCACACCATTGTGGATCTTTATCCTGTGTGCGCTATCCTCCTCCGGCTCCAGGGCCGACCACCAGTCAGGGGGGCAGCTCTACACGAGGCTTTCGGACCGCCCAACTGCCTGGGGCCTGTATGTCTGTAGCCAGCTTCGGGCACACCTGCAGGTTTCCGAAGTGGACCCATAAGATTGAAAAGAGTGGACCGAAGCAAACAAACAAACAAAAAAGGCAGGAGACAGTGTAGGTGGGAGAATGAAGAGATCTTTTATAATTTTCAGTAAAAGTTTAAACTCAGCCACAAAAGTGCTTCAGTGGAACTACAGTTTGAGGGGAAGCAGCGGCCGAGTCAGAGATGGTTGGCTGGCGACACCCCAGGCTGCTTCCCTCTCCCCCTCGCCTGGCCTTCCCTCTCCCCTTTGCCGGGCCCTGAGACCTGCAAGCTCACCCCACGTTTCTATAATTTGTTCAGTCAGGTGCGAAACGATGCAGAAACGGGGAATATTAACAAGCGGACACAGAGGAGCGCGCGGCAGACGCACAGCGCCCACTAGCTGGCAGCGCAGCACGGCCTCCCCAAGGCCTCACACGCACGGCCGGTCCTGCGGGCGCGGGCGGGGGTTAGCGCGGGGACAAGCTGGGGGTCACAGGTGCTCACCAGACCTTGCGAGGACAGAAAAAGGCAATGGGGTAAGCTGTGCGTGCCATCCCAGGAAAGAAAAGGAGGACACCGGGCTGACCATCCTTTCGGAGCTTGGCTGGAGGTGACGAGATGGTGTGAGCGCGCTTCCCGTGAGAGCCTGGCTGGGCCGTGGGAGCAACGTTAACAGTGCTGGTTATGAAGCCACCTCCGCCACAGGTGGGGCACCAGCCACACCAGCTGGGCTGTGCGGGTCTATCCCCACCTGAGCACTCTCCTATCGGAAGTCTCCGTGCTTTTCAGGGACAGCACAAGGAACTCCACCAGGGGAGGGGAATGGCGCCCACTGAGAAATCCAGTATTCCCTGACGACTCACCTGCCGTCAAGAGGGACAAGGGGCCTTGCTTGGGCAGTTCCTAAAGGGCACCGGCAAGGCAGACCTGGTTTGTGGCTCTCCTGAGCAGACTGTAGCTATTTGGTGTCCCCAGGCTGGGAAGGGGTGTAGGTAATTGCACTTTGGGGCACAGTGAGCGCAGGCACACTGGATACGGCCTGGGAGACGGAGAGGACGAGCTGACCTGTTTCCGGGGGTGGGCTATGGCTGGAGAGCACGGCCAGGCCAGGGAAACCATGCAGGGCGAAGCCCCCCCCCGAGGGCTGAAGAGCCTCCTAACCTTCAAAACAAACCACAGGCTTCCACGCTGAAGTGCAAAGGGATCATCTTCTGTGTGCTTCCTACTCTTAACAGGTGGGATGAAGGCTCAGAGAATGGAGCGCAGGACCCCGGGGCCTCCCACCCAAGACATCCAGAGAGCTGCCCGGAGAGTGCGTGCCTGGGCACACTCATCTCACACTGCCAAACTCCCTGGGCTATTTCTCTGGAGTTGACTCTCTTTTGCCTGGTATGATGAAATTGGTCTTTAAAAACAGAATTTTAAGCAGACCTTTTTAAAGGCACAAAGGCCATCTGATGGTAGTGATTTTGGTTTTATGAAAAGATGGTACAGGAAGTAATCCCTGACGACAGGATGGACTGAAAGCTGGGCCAGGGTTCAGTCCAGTTAAGGCGGCAAATGGGCAGGGCTGTGGCTGGCAGCGGGACGCGGTGGGCCGTGGCAGTCTGCTGCGCACTCCTGGCCCTCAGCCTGAGGCAGCCCATCTGCCTCTCTGCTCCGGGCAGCGGCCCACGGAAGGCGCCAGGGGCAGGGGCCCCTGACATCACCTTCAGCACGCGCCCCAGCTGGGCGACACACGCCTGCTTCTTCAGTGTGAAGTCAGCACAAATCGGAGCACTCTGTCCGTAAAGGAATAGTTTTTAAATATTCCGATTTGTTCTGATACCTCAATTTCCTTTCATTTAGATCTCATGAAACCTTCTTCTTCAGGGCTGACAAAAGAAAGAAATGTTTAGGGCAGCCCTATGACATGAAGACTTGTCATATAACAGGCTTAAAACCACAGGAATTACGCTCGAACTGCCATTTACCATCCACTTATCCTACAAAATGTTATGAAAAATGCCTCCGACCTGTTTGTTCTGCTTTACAAGTCTCTTTTATGGACACAGAGTGGAAGTCACATTTCTCAGCATATATAAGGCAAAAAGGGTTTCAGATCTATTACAATGTGAAGGAGATAAGCAGGGTCATGAAAGGAAGGTTTCTAAAGGAGACGTTCTTTCAAATGTCAATCCCACGCGACACACGTATTAAAAATAAAGATTCTCTTGTTTGTAAAGTGCTTCGCTTCGCTTAGTGAATCACTCACCACCACACACAGAGCACCACGGCCCGTCTGCTCGGGAACTGTCAGTGGCAGCCTCCCCGGGCCCTGTTCAGCGGTGGAGAAGCCTCTCGGCAAGGCTGGTCCTTCCCACCAGTTCAGCTAGTGGGCGGGCGGTGGGGCCTGCCGGCCAGAAGGGGCACGGCCAGGCCAGGCGCCGCCTGCTCCCGTTCTCCCCTCAGCTCTGGCATCTTGCTCTCTCATCCTGCTCAAGACTACGAGCCAGAACCCAGCCAGCACCCCCTCATGGGGCCACAGGCTCATCCATCCTCCCCTCCTGTAGGCTCGCTGGCAGAATCAGAACCCAGCCGGGCACAGCTGACGTGAGGGTTTTCCAGGAGCGTCACCAAGGAGGGCTTGGGAAAAAGAGAAGCCATTAGAAACGGTCGCCTGCCCAGCCTCTGCTATTAAAGGACAGAAGAGAGTGTGCACAGCTGGCAGAAAACAGTCTCCTTTAGCTGTTCTCAGCTGTCCAGGATCGACAGCCTCCGCGCCGTCAGACGGGAAGGATCTCCGCTCCAGCGTCTTCAGGTTCTGTGCAACAAGAAGAGTTTGTATCGGAATGACAGACTCCACGGCCATCTTTATTTTCAAAGTTGGGCTCTGTTAGTGCAGAGTTTTCAAAAATATTCCTTTTGCTTGTTTCTGGACAGTTTTGGACATAGATTACTCTGTTATAAGCCTTGAGTCTCCTCCATAACTGCACGTACACTTTGCACTGAACGTACATGAAAAGAAGTCCACCGGTAAATCCAATGGCCACAACCACCAGCTTAGTCCAAAAGGGCCACTCGAGGATCCCTGGAAGGGAAAAAGCCCAGTCAGCCTATCGGTAGACCTCATCTGAGATGTGAAGTGAATAAAACACAGCTTCTGAGCCTGTCACAGCACAGATCCTTAGCTCGTCAAATCCAGTCTTGTTGGAGGAGGCATGGAAGAGCTCGTCCATGCCCTTTCATCCTGCACTTCCAGGGGGCATCTGTGGAATTCTCTCCATGGTCTGATCTTTCCTGACTGGGTTTTTTTAAATTTTTTTAAAGATTTTTTTTTTTAATATGAACCATTTTTAAAGACTTTTTATTGAATTTGTTACAATACTGTTTCTGTTTTAGGTTTTGCTTCCTGGCCGCAAGGCATGTGGGATCTTAGCTCCCTAACCAGGGATCAAACCTGTGCCCCCTGCATTGGAAGGCAACGTTTTAACCACTGGATTGCCAGGGAAATCCCCTGACTGGGTTATACAAAGTATCACCACAGCACAAGAAACATCCAAAAAGGGATGCATGGTGCATCATAATGGATACTTCCCTCCAGAAGCCCAGACATTGGACGTCAGACCTGGAAACCAACCTGCAGTAATACCCCAATCCTAAGCTCCACTGTGCCATTCAGGATACCCTGGCTGGGCGCACCTTTCGTTCTGACCACATACCTGTTGCCTGCCCCTGCCTGATCTCCTCGGCGGTGCGGTCGATGAGCACATACAAGGACCAGACCACACAGGTGATGGCAATGACGTGGAAGGTCACAGAGCACATGATCTTCCTGCGCTCGCTGGATGTCATCTGCAGCTTCTCCCACTGGAAGACAGCACACAGACATGAGGCTCAGGCTCCCCGGCCTCAGGGCCTACAACGGGGTGAGAGCTTTGTTGCTGGTAAGCCTGGCTTCCCTCCCCGCTACCCCTCAGCCAAGCTAGGTGACCTTCCCCAGACACTGAGGCACTCCCTTTAAGCCACGTGGCTTCAGCCAGGTACCAGGCTCTGGCATCCTGTCGACAGCCAACTTTCTATGCAACGGAGAGAAGCCGGGAGTGAGATGATCTGTGAATCACCACCAGCAACCCAATCCCCCTGGCTGCTCATTCCTGCAAGCAGGCATTCACTGGCTTGATAAAAAGATTGTATGGTTTAGGTCCAGATGAAAACAGCATGTTAGGCCAAGACCCAGGGGGCACGTTTTGGTTCTGGTGAGCTGCTGGCTGGCGTGAGCGAGGGGCAGAAGGAGGCGGGGGGTGCCGCGGCACAGGGGCAGAGGGACAGGCGCTGTGGTGTGACGGAGGCGCGAGCAAAGGGACAGGCGCTGCAGCGTGACGGAGGCGTGGGAGGTGCTCACTCTGCTAGTCTGGCAGCAACACCGTGAAATCGATGCTGAGAGCTCCTGGTACAAGCAGTCTGTCCCAGTCCCACCTCCTCGAGGAGCCCACTAATTTACTCCAAATGGCCAGATTTTCTTTTTCATTTACTGGTTTCCGAATTGGAAGAAAGCACATAAAGGTAGAGAAAAGAAGGAGCGTGAGTGCTGCACATGCCCCGCCGGCCCCAGCCACAGCCTCTCCAGGGGTTCTATGCAGGACACGCCGAGAGCAGGGTCTGGTCACAGTGCCGTAAGGCTCACTTGAGTGATCAGGATAGAGTAAGGTATCTGGTAAACCATCAAGCTTTTGTGGGGAAAAGTGTTTTCCTTAAAGTAGCTTGGGCCTGCCTTCTCTAACATCTAGATGCTTTCTGCTGCGCTGTGATCCCTAGCTTCACTCCCCTGACTTCTAAGATACACTCAGTTTCAGCCTTCGTCCTCCTCTGAAATGCTCGCCCACCTTTAGGTGGCTGCTCTCCTCTGGAGACAGTGCAACCCCTCCAGACTCCACTTTCCCTCTCGGTCCGAAGTATCTTCCAAGCACTGCTTCAACACCAGGCCTTCTGTGGCGCTGCGCCACTCTGCGCCCCGGCACTTGAGTCCCCAGCGACACTCCCTCCCCTGGACGCCTGCCCACGCTCTCCCCATGCAATCAGCATTCATGGCGCATCAAAAGCTACTACTTGCTTACAGGATTCTCCCTGCAGCTCACGTATTAAAAGTTCTGAGATAAGAACAAGTCTTATTCTTCCAAACAAAACCTCTCCTATGCCGGGCCCAAGACAAGTAGCACAGCCAGTGTTTACACAGGAGGCGAGTGCCAGGTGAGGCTCCTCTCAGGAAAAGGGTGGGCGCAAGGCCTGACGAAAGCTGTGCTTCGTGTAAGGCCTGTGGTCCCCTCTTCCCCGTCCGCCCCCAGCTCCTATCCAGCAGATGTCTGTCACAAGCGTATAAAGATACAGTCTCTACATTAGGCTGTGCTTCGTGCGGGAGAGGCACTAATCCCCACAGTGTGAGTTAATACACGTAAAGTCTAATGCTGACTAAGACAGCTCGAAACGGTGTGTGGTCAAGGGCCAAAAGACTGATACAGACAAGCAAGCAGCCTTAGTCTCAAGGAAAAAGAAAACACGATGACTGAACAGTCGGAAAGAGCTTGTTCCTGCGAGGAGGGACTTGGAAATCAGTGCCAGTAACGTGAATGTACACACGGGCCCCCATAGAGGAAAAAATGAGGTAAGCAATGACAAGGCAGTCCTTTTGGGTGAGACTTTAGAACTTCACTAATAGGTAACTTTAAGGCAACGTGCAAGCATCTTCCAGAACTTATGACGTTAAAATAACCAGAGGTGAAATTTCTGCATAAAACAAAACCAACACTCTACCTTTCAAAAATACTAGGAACTTGGAATGATGAACACTGCTTGTTAGCTATAATCACTGACTTCACCTTCACACACCACACTACATATTCCCGTCCTCTATCAGCAAGTAAACAGAGAAAGCACAGAGCTTCTCCTGGACCTGAAAAACGATTATAAGACACTGCCATTTCATTTCTTTTTCAGGACCACCCAGCAATGAGTGAGAAATTTAAGTCGCTATTTCTAAGGGTGCATGCGACAGGATGCAGGCACTGACCTCAGGAAACTTAACAGACTTTTGAGAAACAGAAGGGCCTTTTCCAGCAGCTGGAGAGTAGGTAGGGGGACCTGGCCTAAAAGGAGCTGGGCTCTGGCCCAGGCCAGGCTCTCAGCTGTTTGTGTCTATGAGGGGGGGCATCTGATCCAGCTGTTCAAAGAAATGGTCATCGCTGATCCTGAGGTGGGGATGCTGTGGAAAGGTTAGAAGGGGGAAGAAGGCGAAGAGTGGCAACAGAAGGGAACTCTAGAAGCTTCTAGAAGCTTCTGGTGGCCTGACAAGGGCGCTGCACCCGGGAAGATAACGGTGGGGAGCGGGTGAGAGCCTGGGCAGAGGGGGCTGCATCCGAGTTAAGAGAAGGCAGAGGGAGCGGCTGCCGGAGAGCAGCCCTTCCGGCGCACGAGGCGCAGCGGGTGGAGCCGGGGCCAAAGCGAGGCCCGGAGGGGAAGCCGACGCTCGACACCTAGCCCATCAAGCCGGAAGACCGGAGGTACTCTTCCTTCTTCTGCTTTCTTTATGCAAACGCTACTTAGTTTTGGTTGAGAAGAGTCAGCTTGGCCTTTAATATGTGTAGCTTCTTCATCTTTCACCATCTATGAGACTATCTTGGGGACCCGTGTCACAGAAATTGGATTTTCAAATGATATCAATAATCTATTCTTCTGGAGAAAAACTATTAATCTGTAATTGTGTACAACTGCCTATATATTCTCTGGAAACTTCACATATTAAAGCAAGATGAGGCCGGGGAGCTACAGGGAGCAAAGGTGGCCAGGATGCTGGTTCTCGGCAAACCAACCTGCAGGCATCCCCGGCTGTGGACACAGGGGAGAGGCGGGGACCCTTTTCAGAGGCGGGGGAAGGACAGTCCAGGTCGCTGTCCTTCTCCACGGAGCAGAGGGGCGCCCGCAGCACCCTGCTCGTCAGCTTTGCGGATGCACTGTCCTCAAAGACGTCGTCATCCCCCATCTCAGCAGAGTAGAAGCTGGCGCTCCCGGCCAGCCTGCTGGAGGGCTCGGCAGGCTGCGGGCTGGTGGCGCGGCTCTCCAGCGCATGGAAATGGCGCAGGCTGCTGCTGCTTGAGCCGAGCGAGAGGGAGAGCAGGTGCCGCAGCAGCCTCCGGCTTTGGGCCCGGGCCGCACCACCATTTGCCTTCTCATCCAGAAGCAGGACATGCATGCGCCCCTTGCTGGCTCCTGCCTCTGAGGCTGCTGAATGGCTGGCAGGAAGGGATGAAACACAAGAATGTTTGGAACTGCCCAGGGCTTTGCGATTCAGTATTCTTCTTTCTCTCTGGTGGAACCTGTTGGTTCTGAGATATGGGTCCTGAGGGAGTACCAATTTCCCTTCAGAGCAGGTTCTCTCCACATAGTCAAAACTTTCCAAGGCATCCCGGGCGTTCTCACCCACATCGTTGAGGGATTTTGAGAACTTTAGCGTTCTGGCTCTGGTGTTCTTAGCAGGCTTCAAGGCCTGGACCCACTCTGAACCACAGGAATTCCTCTTTGGAGCCTGCGCTGTGTCTTGACAGACAACTGTCACAGTGAGCCCTGGGGTCAGAGAGCTCTGGCAGGGAGGAGCTTTCAAGACAACAGCAGACGGCACGGGACTGTAGTGACAACACTCAGAAAACACTGCCCTGGAACTGCATGCAGAGAACAGCGGGATAAAAGCACAGAAAGTAAGAACAGTGTTAAAAGAGGGGAGACATCAAAGGGAGAAGGAGACTCGCACGGTCACCTGGCGAGCACGTGAGACCAGGCTGACTGTCCAGAGCAGAGGCACACGGAGAGGCAAGACTCTGCAGACAGTACCGCGCGTCCCCGGGATGCACACGAGCCATGGTGGCGTGCAGAGCGTTACCTGCAGATGTCCTGATTGGAGGGCGTGACCGAAGTGCGGGCGAAGGAGGACACTGGAGCCGACGCCACCGAGGAGCCCCCAGCCTGCAACACACACCTCTGGTCAGTGTTTAGGAAGAGCCAGGGGGCCACGAACACCACCTCCCGAATGCACTGGGCCTGCTGCTGCCCACGGCTCAGTGAACAGCGCGCCTGGTAGGGCCCTACGAGCCGAGGCAGAAACAGAACCAGCAGCATCCTTCTTTTCTCAGATGAAGGTGAAACTGTATAGTCAAGAATATCTGAGAGCGTGGAGCAGCAGCATCCACCTTGCACGGATTCAGTGGTCATTCACCTCCTAAGCATCTAAAATTAGTTCATGCACAAGCCAAGAAACCACAGGGACATGCCAACACAAAAGGGACGCGAGGCGCCTTCCCCCCGGCCAGCACTCTTAACCCTGTATCTGGGGTCATCCTTGTGGAGGCTGGCAGGACGCAACAGCCCTTCCGCCCTCACCACCTGGCAATGGGCCCACGAGCCCCCGAGCCCCTGCCAGCGCTCCTCACACAGAGGGGCGACTCCCTGAACATGCCAAACTTAGAGAAAAGATCCGGGAGGGTGAGGAAACGCCACGGTGGAAAGAGGAGCAGAGGAGAGAAACAGGAACAGGGCACACAGCTGAGCTGAGGCTGCAGGACTGCTGCTTAGGGCGTCCCCCAGCCTCCATCTAGCCTCTGCGGGGCACTTGCGAGGCCTCATCAAGACTGGCTCCCGAGCCTGCTCGGCCCCGCAGCGGCAAGTGCGCTCTCCCCTCCTCAGGACAGCTATTCTGAGGGAGCAGCCGCTCCATGCAACCTCAGGGGCCACGCAGAGACAGCACTGAGTCTGTTACCACGGGCAAGCCAGCATCTCCTCCCCACCTGCCCCAGGCCCTGTCCCTTGATTCTGAAAAGCCCCACTCTGGCCACCATTCCCCAGCTGAGGCCACGCCTCCACTCTCATGAAGTGTCACCCCAGGGGCATACTCTCATCCTTGCACTGCAGCTAAGGAACCCCTGACTTGCAACACCAACTCCCCGCTCTAGCATGTGCATCAGCCTGGACAGAGCCAGAGAGACCAGCACTCTGCCTGAGGTGTTCATTGGACACTGACTCCTATTCCTCAACATGGAGATGAAACATCATCGTAAACCCAAGTCAACCTAGTGAAACCCGATCCATGAAGTTATACATTATCATGCCACGTGTATATGCTAAGCAAGAGAGTTCCAGAAAAACATCTATTTCTGCTTTATTGACTATGCCAAAGCCTTTGACTATGTGGATCACAATAAACTGTGGAAAATTCTGAAAGAGATGGGAATACCAGACCACCTAACCTGCCTCTTGAGAAATCTGTATGCAGGTCAGGAAGCAACAGTTACAACTGGACATGG